>JAUCBJ010000858.1:0-61733 GCA_032718475.1 Nemertoderma westbladi | reverse complement strand
CACTCCATAATGATTTCCTTGTGTAATTTTCTTATCAGTCTGTGTGGATTTGGCCAATAATAAAGTCGTACAAAGCTTTCGTAAGAATGCGAAATTAAAATCATTAAGGAAAATAAATTGAGATGCATTACCCGTATGCTAAAATAAAGAATTTTCAAATTATTATTGCTTTATACTGTAGGCTGAGAGAGGCGAACTGTAGCATTGGAGGCGGTCAACAATAATGGTTAGAAGATAACCTCTCCTTTTCTCTGTAAGGGGCTTTTTGAGTCGAAACTGCAAAGATGAAGAAAGTCTATAGTAATATGATATATGTGGAAACATAACAACAGTGGGTGTGGTTGAGCATCGAACATAATAACAAACCAATTGATTTATTATGTTAATAAAATACTAAAGTACTGTACAGCAAAACTCTGCGGGCATGAAAGCAACTAATTTTTTACCCAAAATCAGCAAAAAGCAGCTCGAATGAATGATAAACTAATTATTGTCTGTTCGAGAACGGAATATACGGATATAATACCTTCAGCAACGCTTAGCTTACGCTTAGCTTACGCTCCAGTTAGCTCTGCTTTAGGGTGGACGCCGTCCATCTTGGGTATAGTTACTAACTTAGTGAGACGGCGGGAATGGGTGGTGTGATGTGCTCGTTTCGTTGTTACGGTTCATGTTGTGTAACTTAATTGTAGTTTCTGCCATGATTATTAAATTGATAATTTTGGTTCATTCACACGTACATTAATAACTGTAGTTATCTTTTATTTTCAGTGGCAAAGTAGTGGAACCTACTTTGAGCTACTCTGCTGTGTTAATGTTGGCACCAATACCGTTCTTCCTAATCGCGCTAATGATACAGAGAATACGCGGAATCGGTGTTATAAGCTTCGTCGGTGTCTTCCTCCTTTTGACGTCCACAATGATTGTCGTAATTTACTTTATCCTTCAACTCTCGTCCGCAATTCTTTCGGAAATAGCTCTATTCGTTTGGGAGACTCTACCAATATGTATTGGACAGATGGTTACTGTGTTCGAGGGGATTATAGTTGCTGTGTCTGTAGAGCGAGGAATGGTGGGTAACAGGAAACTATTCCCTGGATTCCTCCACGCCGTTCTCATTATTGAACTAATCATCATAAACATGTGCGGCGTTATCATCTACATCTGTGTCCCTAACCCTCACCAGATTCTGGTACAAGATCTCCCCCATCACACTTGGTACATCGTTGTTGTCAAGGTGATGCTTGTGATCTCTCTCGCTGTAAGCTTCCCGTTGCAACTATTTCCGGCTATTGAGATCGCGGAAACGCTTCTCTGCAAGATCAAGAAGCTCAGAGCCAAAGAGACGATCCCGGATGACCCGGAATTAACGGAAATAAATGAAGAGGATATCGACATGCTCAAAGGATTGTCAAACGAAGACCCGGAGATGCTGCCGCGATGCCAGAGATATCTTGTGCGAGTGAGTTTATTGGTTGTCACATTGATTATTGGCGAAATCGCTAGAAATAATTTTGGATATTTTATGGCAGTTATCGGGGTGACTGCTATGAATGCGGTGGTGTTTTTCATCCCACCGCTGTTTCATATCGCCCTGGAATACGGTCGAGTCAGTCGATTCGTCATCTGCAAAGACATCAGCCTTATGGTGATCGGGGTTCTTATTTGTGTTTCATCGTTGGCCGTTGTCATTAGCAGTTTGGTGGAGGGAAGAAAAAATAACATATAATTCAATAATTGCGATATATTTTTGGGACAACATGACTATCGCTGGGACAGTGGTTGGCGGGGGGTGGAAGGGGTTATGATGTCCCGGCCTACTAACTCTAGCAGTCAATGCGAATGTACAGGAACAATATATTAAACGGAAACTGCGGGAGGTACCCGATATATAATTAAGAAATAGTTCGGTATATCCGTGAGACACTCAGATCTCGGTGAATAAATATCTCGTATAATGTTAATTTATCAATTGAGAGAAAGGAACTGGTCACAATGGAACGCTGTTCTAACCAAAACCCCCCTATCTGATATCCGTATACATATACATACTGTAACTTAACTTATTTTCTGATGTATACTATCACTATCCCAATTCAGGAGTATACTAACTAGAAAGACAATCTAACCCAAAGAATGTTTTCTATCAAGAAAGGAAATGTAACTCAAGGAAAGGAACCAAACAATTTTAAAATACTTTTTTTATTATGTATCCGTTTTGCTACCTTTTATGTGAAGTGCTTTATTGTTGTTATATTATGTACGAATTGTACTCAGTTGAGTTTTCTGCCAACGAAGTTTTAAATATAGGGGCCTACTAAGGACGTTATCGCCCCTGGAACCTTATCGCCCCTATAAATTCCAATTTTGTCGGGAACTTATAGCCCCCCCTGATCTGAGTTTTTAGGAAGTTGTCGCACCCTAGTCTTTATCGCCTCTGTATCTTTATGACCCCTGGTCCTTATCGCCCCTGCCATTATATACAGGCTACATTCCCTCAACTTTCCCATAGGCCTACTTTCTTGTAGTATTTAGTTACTTTACGTATTACGTATACTGTACTTTATATATATACTCAAATAGTTTCAGTTACACCTGCAATTCAAAATATTTATATTTTCAAATTCAATTAATAGACTAAGCAGCCGCTGTAAGGGAACTATTCCCTCACTATTCCGGGAACTTATCCGATCCCTTAGGTTCTCTCTAGTAGAATGCCTACCTCCCTTCCCACGTGACTTCCGGTTTCGCCCAGGGAACCTGCTGTCGATCGGTCAACCAGTGGCCAGTCGAGGATATGCGTTAGACCCCGGAATCAGTGTATCAAATAAGGGGGTTCAGTTTGACTTGTAGTATAATGGAATTTACTAGATAATAGCTAATATCTCTCACCAATAATATCTATTGCACGTACGGTGCGAAATAGCGTAATAAAATCTAGTAAGGTAATACAAGGTACCAATAAACATTAGGTAGAAATGCACCTAAGGAATGAAGTTCTACAACGAAATCATAACATTATATACGCCGCAATATAATCAATAATCGTTACTAAACATCTGACTAATCTCACTATTAACACCTTCATCTGTTATACACCTAAAATGTTATTATCTCTCAGGCGTGAGTAGTTCTTGGTAAAACCCCCCAATTTATTATCAGTCCCTTTTATTGTTATAAACAACCGGTTACATTCTCCTTACTGTAATGCAACTCCAGTAGTACTTTATTACACCATTGTTCTGTTTGTCGTACGCAATTTCTAATACTTGGTTTGGGCCTCACTATGCGTTCACACCTCATCTTCGTGGCTTTATTAATCACACCACTCTATCACTCACTCTGTAGTCAATGTTACATCCACTGTTATTACCCTTCTAATTATATCGTTTATTGGTTTGGGATACTCACTAACAGCCACTTGATCTATTCAGCTGGCGGGGTAATACATTACAAACAAACAGTTCATGTTTGCTTACTGTCTGCTTCTGGGTTAGAGTAAGATAGTAATAAATTTTGCAAGTAATATACTTTTCTGCAGTTTAGGCCTATCAATTCAATCAATAGTAGTAGCTTTCTAGGCCCTCATGAGTACCAGCAGCTGGTGTTTCTATCGTTGTGTTGATGGCAATTTTCGTGTTTTCATTTCCACTCACTCAGGGTACTGGTTTGAGGGGCAGGTTCGTTTAAAACCAGCTCGCTTGCTTTCTAGTATAATTTTGAAAGAACTGGGGTTGGTGAAAATATTTCTGCTTATTTTAGTGTATATAATAATAATAATAATAATATATTGACGAAAACCAACATTGGTTATGCACCGTAATTAAGTTAATTAGTTATTATTTACCGAGTTTACCATTTGACCATTTACATTCCTCAAAGATGTGAAACTAATCACTTATTGACTGACGCACCACAAAAACGACACTGACAGTTATTCTTAACTGTCCAACATTGAAAGGTCCTACAAATTAGGTTGTGACAACCATGTTTAGGTACATAGCTACAAGTGTTCTACGAAAACCAGTTAAATTTGCTATGTCAAAAAATAGGCTGGAATTAGTGGTGGCTTCTAGTATGGCTGTGTTATAGGCATACTTATTTAGCCCAACCCACATCTTAAGGTAACGCTCCTTAACTTCACTTAGCTTTACTTTTACCTGGGGATTATTTACGTCCATATTGAATACGGAAATACTATGTTGCTGATGGTACTACTATGGCATCGTATAAACGCTGTGCTGATTGTGGTGATATTAAATGTAAATTTACTGCTAAAGAAACTCTCACACACGCGGAAATACCTTTTCCATACAGGTAGTTAATATGTCCAGACGTTGAGTTAAAGGCAGTGTAAATTTAAATTACACCCAGATATTTAAATCAAGGTACAAAAGTAATTTCAGTTCCGTTCCGAGATATGTTAACTTATCGCCTGCAGCCAGCCTTCCACCTCTACGAAACTTGACTTCCTCTGTTTTGGTTACATTGACTTTAAGGTCATTTGCCTCACAATATTTGTTCGCGCTTTCAGACCTTTAGCAGTTTAACCTGCCAAATTGGGATGTCTTCTAGATAATAGATCGTCTTTAGCCTATGACACGTATTTGATACACTACATTAGCCGAAGCCAGTCTATGCGCGATCATTCACCCGCTGGATATACCCGGGAGACTGGATTTGGAAGCCTAACCGTATTGCGGTGTAGGCCTACTGTATTATTCGACTGATCGTAATATATAATCTCTGACAAATATTATTCACTTTCGGGAAATATTAACAGTTCCTTTAGGACGTGGCGCTCTAAATATGTAAACAGAGTTATGACTTAAACTAGACACAACGGGATGGCTATAGATTCACGTATATGGCGCATTCTTTAGGAGATGCTTTGTTATCCGTCACAATCATACACAATACTGCACAATGCTGCACACCGATCTGCCGACCTTCACTAATTTTAGTCACATATAAAGAGAACAACAACCAATACATGTAGGGCCTATGAAATAGCATTAGATTCACTTCAGAACCACTTTAATGTAAGTCGCAATCGTTATATGTAACCGGTCTCTCTAACCTTCAGTATATCAAGAAGATTGGGGTGTCTGATTATTGATTGATATTATCCAAATATAACAATATTCCATCAACTGATATAATGAACAACCGACAGTAAATATCAGTAAAAATGCGGTGTTTGTAGTTGACAATATGATTAGGTGAGTGAGTTATGATTGATATGAATTGATATGATAACAGATATACGTTCTATAATTAAGCCTACTAATGTTGGGCTAAAGACTGAAAACACAGAGATTCCAAAAGCCGGTCTTCTGGGCTCAGGACAAAATGTAAACATTGACCCATAATGCATTGCGCGATTTCCCGGAGGTTTCTGTACAAAAAGCAGGAGAATCGCTCTGATTGGTTGACCGAACAAAGAAACACCAGAGAACAAGGAAAAGCTACACGTGTACAGCTCAGCTGTTAGCTGTCGTCATAGTAACTACACTGTTTCAAGAGGATCTAGCGCATTGCGTCATAGAATTGCTAATTATGTCCGCTAAAGTACACATACAGAAGAAATGGCTTTTATGTCCTCTAAAACACCAGTACAGTAAGGACACGGCCTTTTTTGCCTGTTAAACCAACTACAGAGTACTTTGCGGGGAAAATAACTGGCTAATTCCGCAAAAGCTTTTACACCGCTCCCAGAAAATGGGATTTTAGTCTATAAAATATAAAAAATCACAGTTTCTAAAATATAAAAATACTCTAAACAGTTAGTCTTTCTTACACAGACGGCGTTTATGCAGTTTTTTGAGGCTAGCAAGAGTCCTTTTCTCTTTGGGGCGAGCCACTTTACTAGGAGAGCCATAACTCCTGGGTAAAGGGTGCAATACAATTGCATCTGAAGGTTTAGGGTTACGGTCGATGTCTCGTCCATTTCGATATGCTTCTCCTCGAGCTGATTTTCCTCCGCTTATCGTTGGATGCGTTCGTCCAAAACTCTTGCAGAGAATAGGGTCGTCCAAGTTCGATATCTTCTTAGAGATTCTGAATTTCCTGCATGAATTGAGATAAAGTTAATTCGTTTACCGCTTGGACTTGCTACTGTAATTTACGTTTCTCTAAACAATTGTAGGTTCATTTTCCGATCTTTTGACGAATAGTGTCCAACGCGTTTCGTATAACTCTTTCCTCTGCTTCGGTGACAGGTTGTATCGGGTTAAACAGGGACGATGATACGGTTGAATGACGATATTAGATGTCCGCGTCCCAATCCGACTAGGTAAGATAGGCGAATATTTGGGAGCCCACAACCGGAGTGCCACCGACTAACTGTTCGGGTAGCACTAGATCTTTGAACAGTGAGTACAGTTCGGGAGGATCCATGATACTATTAGGATCAAGAGTCTGAGGTCTAACTAGGGAATGAGGAGGTCTGACCGAGTATTCCGGAACTCTGATCATAGGTTTATTTAAGGATTGTTTGAATCGAGCGAGCGTAGGTGATACATCGAACAAGTTTCGCTCGAAACTCCCGTAAATATAGCGAGTAAAACCGTGTTTAAAGCAACGTCTCTACGGATATTTATGTCTTTCCGTTTGTTGGTTGGGTCTTGGGCATTCATCGTAATAATACCAAAGACGCACGTCTTGTAGGGGAAACGCGGGTGATATTTATTCGGTTTTACAATGTTTCTCTCAAGAATTCCAAATATACGTTGGAGTTACCGCGTTTATCCGGTTCTTTAACGTCTTCTCTTTCGAGTCGATTTCGAATAGAATTTTCGCATTCGATTCTCAATTTATCGTTCCAACTCCGCTGGGTATGATATTTAAACAGGACCATTTCCCTTTCGGTGTCGATATCGTCCATATCGTGTAAATCGATAGGATGGCCAGTAGTTAAGAAGTCCATATACGTACCATTACAATGCGTATAGCGAGCAGTGAATTTTCTATACTCCAATTCACGCGTAAGTTGCTCCTGGGACATCGGCAGTTCGATATAACGCCCATCGTCCTCCGTAGTAGTTGAACCAGCGTCGCCGCGTATCAAGCTATCAACAAACGCTTATAAAGGTGGAGTATATCGCTCCCTGATACCAAGATCATCTTCTATCAACTCAGTCATATCTGCTATATGAGTTTATCAATATTATAATGAGTTTATATTTAGGCTAGCGGGCGTCGCTGCCTACCCCTCTCTGCCCCCGGACAGTGCGAGATCCTCAGCGCTGGTGTACTTTCGCCGATGTGCCTATCGCCAACGTCGTAGCTGCACAACGACTACAACAACCAGCACGAGTCACTCCACCGTCCGTCCCAAAGGCTTAGATATACTTCAGGTTCTTACTGGAGAGTTAGGGCTACTTTCACAATTGCGACTCGCTACTGTAAACACACCTTAGTAGTAACATTCACCTACAAACGCACAAATTCCACGTAACTGTCACAAATGGTACACATTCTATCACACATTCGGGTCATTTGTCCGTTAGTCAAGTGCCTTCCAGAATGTCACGTTGTTATTATGTATCCTTGGATGCTAGCAGTGCGCTATTTATTCCCTATGCTATTCAATGGGCAAGCTTTATGGTTCTTTTAACTCACTTCTAATTCTAGCGTGGTTGTTGCCATGGTGACATTATGGAAAGCTTGCGGTAGAATTAGGGTAATTCTCATGCATACAGATCTGGGATGCTATTTAATAGTAATTCTTTAATTGTCAATATTTATCTTTATACATGATTTTATGAATTTTATCGGCTATTAACTATATATTGGAGATTCTCGCACACTAATACACTTAATAGAGTGAATCTCCGCTCCCATGATCTATTAATTAAAGGAATTTTGGGAATATTATAAATTGTATAAAAATGACAATTTATTAAATTCATTAAAACATGAATTTAAATTTATTCCCGTAAATTTTATTATTTAATATTAAATAGACACAATTTTATTCCAGAACATGTCTGGGGACTAGGATCCTTGATTCTAGGAAATTGGTCTTTTTAAGAATATCGGTAAGTGCTACGATATCTTAATAGACTAGAATTTTAAAGGATCTAAAATTTGACAGATTTTGTAAATATTAATAATTAATATTTAGGATGGGCACCAGTTTATTCCAGAACTTGTCTGGGGACGTTAACCACTGATTCTAGAAATTTGTCTTTCAAGTATATCGGTGGGTGCCGCGATATCTTAATCGACTAGAATTGCAGATGGTCAAAGGGTTTAACAGATTTATTTTGCGTTATACGCTACTGTTAAAGGGACATCACGCTACTATATGTATTATTTAATATACGGTATGAGAGCAATATCGCAAGAAGCAATGTCAGTGAGAAGAGGCAAGTCGTTTCCAAGGTCTACCCAGAGCTTGGTTTAGCCGAGACACGAGGATCTGAACTTTGCATTCCTAATACTCTACTTACCAATAATACTTGAATATAGTAGGAGCTTTATTGTGTTTTAATAAGTACGGATATTTCATCTTACTGTAGTTACATATTTGTAATGTAATACGGACAGTAAGGAAAGAGAAAAAGAATTATTTCTCACCGTCGCACGAAATATATAATATATAAGTAATTAAGTAATAAACACTAATATATTGCACTAATCTACTAAATAATCGCTAAAATAACATTCTACTAAATAAAATTAAAGAAAACGATTATAATAAAATTACATAATAATACATACATAAATATAAAAGAATAAAAACAAATACAAATATAGTCACACACCCACTCCAGCCGTTGTTAAGTTGGGGAGTCCCTAGATGTTTGTTGGATTAGGGAGGTGGTCGTGGGAAGAGTATCTTGCCTTTCATAGTTTCCGGAGAGTTCTCTTTCTCTTTCCAGTAAACATAAACGACCAACTGGGCGATTGAGCTGCTGTGTCTCGAAGACAATTCCCGGTTTCTTGAAGTTACGTCGCATGACGACGAGTTCTACCGATCGCACCAAACCATCATCCGAGATGTGAGTCTCGATGATACGACCTGTCTGCCACCGCTTACGTGGAAGATCTGAATCCACAATAAGGACCATGTCTCCAGCGCTGACGTTTTCTTGCTGCGCAAACCACTTAGTTCGAAGATGTAGCGTGGGCAGATAATGTTTTTCGAAATGGTCAGCGAAACGACGGGATAACAACTGCATGAGTTGCCAAGTTTGCCGGTAGTATTTGTCTCCGTCTGTGATTTCCGATTGTGGGAGCATGGCTACAGGTTTCTTCAGTAGGAAGTGCGCGGGTGTTAGCGCTTCCAGGGAATCGGGACTCGATGAGACTGGCATAAGCGGTCTCTCGTTGAGATAGGCGGCGATTTCCTCCATTAACGTCCGCAAAAGTTCGTCGGTGAGATAAGCGCGGCACGGCACTATAAAGTGAAATGCGGTCTTCACACTTCTTATTAATCTCTCCCAACTTCCTCCCCACCAAGGGGCATCGGCGGCATTGAAGGTCCAGCTAGACGCTGTTACTCGTAGCTGATCGTCCACCTGTCTTTGGTTCCAATCTTTGACGTAAGCTTTGATTTCATTGTTGGCACCAATGAAGTTTGTTCCCTTATCAGATCTCATCGTGTTACTAGTTCCAAAGCGAGCGATCTGTCGTCGTAAGCTTAATAGGAAGCTGTTGGTAGATAAATCGTTCACCATATCGAGATGGATAGCTCTACAAGTCATACAAACAAAGATGACACACCATCTCTTGACTATAGTCCTAGCACGATATACTTCAATAGGGCCAAATAAATCTATACCGGTATTAGTAAAGGGTGGTTCATAGAAGCTTACTCGTTCCCTAGGTAATTCTGCCTCTCTCTGTGGCATACTGAATGCTTTCCTACAGAGTATACAGTTCCTAAGAACTTGGTTCAGAGCTCTACGGGGTTTATAAAAATAATAGCGAGTTCGAATTTTGCTAAGAACTCGTTCTCTACCAGCATGATAAAGTTTGCTGTGAACATCTACAATCATCTTGACTTGTATCTCAAGATTTCTAATGAGTATGGGAAACTTAGTGTCAAAGGATAATGGAGCATTCGTTAATCTTCCTCCAACACGTATCAACCCATCTATCATTGTGCTAGAGAAACGATCCCTTAAGCGCATCTGTGGATTTCTCAACAACAGGAAATACTTATCGGAATCCTCATAGCATTGCAGGAGTCTCAGCATCTGCTTGTTGGTTTCTTCATGCTCCTGATAACTGATCTTCTCCTTCAGAAACCTGTCGGATATCTTATATTTGGGAAGATCTTTAACAACATGGACCTGCACCGATGTTAGTGGAGCGGTATCACTATTGGTCTTCGTCCCGGAGTAGTGATGATGAAAACATCGTTTTAAATATGTGACGGCCTTACAGAGCCGATTCCAGGAACTGTAGTGATGTATCGCTCTCTGCAGGAGAGGTGAGAGTCCTTGCGAGACGTCTGGTATTCCAGATTTCCAATCCTTCTCACGGATTTCCACTACAGACTTATTTGTGGCTGTGGGTTTCTGATCCAAAGCGTCGTCTCCGGAAGTATGTAGTACAGACAGATCTACCATAGGTTTAAATAACTTCGATTTACTCGCCCGAGTTTTAGGTTTGACTTTCTCCGCTCCCTTGGCCTGTCTAATCTCTGCTGTAGTAAGATGAGGAGGCCATTCTTCTTCTTCTTTGTAGAGGAAGTCGGGTCCACCTAACCAGTCTGGAGTATCTACCAGTTCTTGTGGAGTTGCTCCCCTGGAGGCGATGTCTGCTGGATTGATCGTTCTGGGGCAATGTCTCCATTGATCCATCGTCGTGCGACTGAGTATAATGCTACTCTGTTAGTAACGAAGACGCTGAACTGACAGACTTCATTGGTTATATACTCCAACACGAGTAAAGCATCGGTCCAATAGACAGTTTTCTCCAGTGGATAGTCGATCTGTTCTGTTACATTCCGGCCGATGGCTGTAGCGTATAGAGCCGCATTTAACTCCGCTCGAGGAACTTTCAACTTGTTGTTTATCAATGCCTTAGAGGTAACCAAGGCGACTTTGATTCCATCCGGAGTTTCCACTCTTAGGTAGGCTACTATACCTATTCCCATATCGCTGGCGTCTCCAAACACATGGAGTTGATAGGAATACGTAGGGAGAACATGACCAAAATATGAACGGGAAATTATAAAGTTCTCGATGGCTGGTAGAGAATCTTCCCATTTCATCCACTTCTTTAATAATTCTCCCTTAAGTGGATCGTCCCATGAGTGGTTTTCAAGCCACATTTGTTGTACAAAACTCCGAGCAATCAATATAACTGGGCTAATAAATCCCAATGGATCGAAATAAGTGCTCAGGATACTTAAACAAATCCGTTTAGTCCGAACTGGATTATCTCGCTGTTTTAGCTGGAAAAACAGGATATCTCTCTCTGTGTCCCATTTCAAACCAAGTGTCTTGGTTTCTGGAAGATCATCTTGGATTAGATCTAGGTCTTTCGCTCCTCGATCTTCTACCGGGATCGACTCCAGAAACTCACGGGAGTTGCTGGTGAATTTAGTTAATCGAAATTCACCTCTTTTTAAGCACTCTACCGTTCCTTTAGCGACATCAATGGCTTCTTCGACTGATGGAAGGGACTTTAGATTGTCGTCCATGTATATATCCCGTTTGATGTTGTCAATGACCTCTTTAGAGAAGGCTTCTCGGTTGTCATCCGCAGTGGTGCGCACCACTGAACAGGCGTTTGAAGGGCTTGAGATTATCCCAAAAGCCTGGATGGTCATCCAGTACTCCACCGGTTTCTGGTTGAGGTTTCCTTCAGGCCACCACAGAAATCGTAGGCTATCTCGATCCCTATCCAGCGCCTTGACTTGTAAGAGCATGCCTTCTATATCTGAGGCAAAAGCGATTGAATATTGTCTTAATCTTAAGAGTATTCCCAACAAGGATTGGAGTAAGTTGGGTCCGGGTAACAATTCGGAATTAAGGGATTGGCCCATGTAGAGGGCGGAGCCATCAAACACCACTCGTACCTCATGGGGTTTACCGGGTTTGGGAACGTAATGGTGAGTTAAATAATACGTTCTCTCAGTTATAGGTGTTTCTTCCGGTACTCGCTCCGCATATCCCTTGCTAATAAATTTCTTCAACTGCGTTTGATACATTTCTTTAGCTGAAGAATTTGCCGTAAGGCGTCGATGTAGTTGAGCAATTCTTTTCTCCGCCAAGGGTCTGTTGTTTATGAACTTTGGTTCTCGCTTTCGGAAAGGTAGACCGATTTCATATCTACCTTGATCTTTAAGAAAACGTGTAGTTGTCTCTTGGATCTGCTTGGCTCTTTCTTCTTCTACCGATAGGGCCTTATCGTAGGAATTGGGCTCTACAGCCTCTTGAGTAAAGAATCGTACGGCGTGTTCATCCCGAGTCTTGGCATTATAACGTTCAATGACGTCATTAAGTTCGTCGTTATAGTCGTCTCGTTCTGATGGACGAAGGAGCTGACATAAGTTCACTTGGTTTTGCCATGTCTCGTTTTCCTTAAGGAGATCAATGGTATTCTCCTCGTCGAAGAGTTGGTGGACATCGTCATTATCTGAGGAGTATGGTGTTCCCTCAGTTGGATCGTCTAACTCACTGCTCTCAACTTCCCATTCTCTTACTTGATATACCTGATCTTTCGGTAATCTTTCCATGAGAGTTCTACGGGAAGGGCCAGTAAAGTACCAACCCACTCTAGTTCTTCCCGCATAAGCTTGTAGTGGTTGCGGTTGAGCAGGCCGTTTCTCCAATGTCTCGAGCGCTTCATGCGCGTTTTGACCGATGAGTATTTGCACTCCAGGGTAATCGGTGTTGAATCTAGGTATTTCAAGCTGCTGGGTGAAATCGTCCTCATCCCAGTTATAAGGTTCCACTTGGCTGGTAGCGAAGTTCTTTATCGCCACCATTTTTACTGACCTTATACTATGTTCTCCTAGTTCATCCTGGGGGGTGGACAACGCACCTACATAATAATCCGCTATTACTGTAGATTTCCAAACCTGCATAATTCCTGACATATTTAGCTTAGTTTGGCACTTGGGTTGTCCAGCAAAGATGTCTTCAGCTAGTTCTTTGTCGATGAATGTTCCTTTGCTACCGGAGTCAAGAAGGGCGTTCACTATATAACTCCTTTTAGGTCCGTGGACCCTTAACTGCACTACTGGAAATTCTCGGATTCCTACATTGGAAGTTGGCGCTTTCCAAGATGGTTGTCGATCAGAAGTAGTTAAGGTGAGGTCACTGTCTGTGTCTTTTTCATACGTAAGTGCTCGATACACTGCGGTATTTATCATGTAACAGGATTCATCTTCGTCGGAGAATTCATCCGTATAGAATCCTTCCATCTCAGAACTTTGGTCAGTGTCGTTCACATCACTGAATTGGACATGTAGTTCGGAATCACTTACCTGACTCAGGCTGTTTCGTTCGAATTCAGTGTGCAACAAGATATGATGTTTCGCACCGCACTTTGCACACCTTGTGTCGGAGTAACAGGTTCGCCGTTGGTGTCCTTGTCTGAGGCAATTATAACACAACCGCTTATCCCACATGACTTCCCGTCTCTCCGTTAATGATTTCTCTAGGAATTCATCACACACATTCAAACGGTGGGGCCCGTCACACAGCGCACATTTCGGTTTGATGTTACTTACCTTATTTTGAGTAACGTTGTGCACACTCGTTCTTTCTTCGGGCTTTCTTACCTGAATTCTCTTAGGAGACGTAGGAGGGGTTTTTCTTACCTGTTCTCTCCTGTCATTGGTTCGAGACCTGAATTTACTTACGTCTTTGGGCGTTTTGTTGACATAATAAGATCTTTCAGTGTCTTTCCCGCTGTCCTCTCCTTGAGAAGCCTGGCTTTCGCCGTCGTCGGTATAACACACTGGTGTTACCTTTCTCCTGGAAACGGGTTTCTCACTTACCTTGTTTTCCGGTGTCTTCTCTCTGGACTGCTTTAGGAGCTGTAATTTCACTTCTCCATCTAAGAATGACATGAGATCAGCCATGGTAGGGTCTCGTCATTGCTGTTCCATCATATATAACACTTTCTTATCCCAGCGTGTACCTACTCCACCCTTCGGTAAGGTAGAGGCCACAGCTCCAATAACCATAGAACTCTGATATTCATGAGACTTACCTAGCCAATCTAATTGTCTACAGATCTCTTGAATCTCATCGGAAAACTCTATTATCCCGCTGCTAATGAACTTTCGGGGCGCTACCAATTTTGTATACAAATACCTAGCTATGTTATTCCTATTACCATACCTGATGTTTAGGGTATCCCAAACTTGTCTTAATCCATCGGGATGTCCAATAAACTTTAACGCCATTAACTTGGGAGATCCTTCCAAGCACTCGATGAGGAATCTAAGTTTCTCTCCGTTAGATAGCACAGAGTTCTGTATGTTATCTTTGTAATATTCATTAAAAGGTAACCATTTCATCTCATCTCCATTGAACTTGACGATCTCTCCCACCTTTACCGCTTGGCGGGCTTCAGTTCTAGCCATTTGACGCGTAAAACTTTCTTGGGCCATCGTGTTATTTAATATCGAGTTATCGGTATATAAATTTCTCGGATTATTATCAAGTCTATATGGAATATCATTGTCAACAGGTTTATAATTACCCTTAATAGGGTTTACTATAGGAGTTTCCACTTCGCTAGCAGTATAGATGCATGTAGGCTCCACACCTTGCGCATGAAATACTTCAGACCTAACAGGTTGACACATTGTTACAGGGGGTGGTGGTATACCCTTTTGTGTATTTACTAATTTATCGCGTTCTAACGCGATACTTTGCTGCACTTCTTGCAACTCTAACCTACTTTCCCTTACTGTGCCCTTGAACTGCTTCTGCCCGAGCAGGAGATCCATCCCCCGCCGTCTCTCATCTACCCACTCGACCGCCGAAGCGGGAGTCGCCAACGTAGTAGCGGGTGGATGGGGGACAACGGGCGACAAATCATTGATATTTCGCTCGGAGTCCAGAACAGGAACTGTCTCATGGGCTGTTCTGCTGGGCACAGGTAGTTTAGTGCTATGCAGAGGGAATTTAGAGGTAGGTTCTGGGAGTACAGGTGTCTCTATCACCGAAGGAGTGGCTTCGAGAACAGGCCTAATTATTTCAGGCTCATCTACTATAGTAGGGAGTCTTTCTATGTTAATTATTTGGTCTGTGGGTTCTGTACTACCTAAGTTTGTGTTAGTTAGTTGCCTTCTAACAGCTGGGGGCAAATCAGGCAATTTCTGACGGTGGGACATTCTTCTACGTCTGCTTAGACGAGATCTATTTCCTCCGCCTTCAGGATCGGTGGTATCGCCTTCCTCAGATGATGTATATCCCTGTCTTTTGGGAGTTGATCGACTCATCATCTACATTTGACTAGCTGTTAACTGTTTATTTATGCAGTCTTGATTCTCCTGAATGTTTTCCAATTCTAGTTGGGTGGTTTCTTCAGCCGCTCTCCGTTCTGCTTCTGCCACTGCCTCTGCCGCTGCCACTGCCGCCTTTCTTTCTGCTTCGGCTGCTGTCACTTTTCTTTCCGCTTCTGCCGCTGCCGCTGCCACTGCCGCTTCTGCTGCTGCCGCTGCCACTGCCGCTTTTCTTTCCGCTTCTGCTGCTGCCACTGCTGCTGCCACTTTTCTTTCCGCTTCTGCTGCTGCCACTGCTGCTGCCACTGCCGCTGTCTTTCTGTCTTCTATACGTTTTTTCTTTACTTGTTCTTCTTGGACCCTAGTGATGCAGAGGCGTTCATCAAATTTAGCTTGGTTCGCAGCTCTCATATCCACATCGATTGCATCCAACACAAGCTTGGCTCCTTCACTATTAGGGCTAAGTCCATCTAGCCTTCTCCTCAACTCTTCATCACCTACAAAGCGTTGATAGTCTGACAGATAGATGTCAATAGCATCCCTCTTATGCGGCTTCTCTGCTGTCGCTTCGCTTTCCACTTGGGAAAAGGTAGCATCTGTTGATTCTCCATGAGTTGAGCGCTCAGCCAGCTGAGATTTCCACTGGGCAGTTCCTTGAACTTTGAGACTCACTCGCTGAAACCAAGTCTTTACGGCAACTTGCAACGACGTGTCTTGTCTTCTTTTCGAAGCCTCCTCAAAGGCCGATAAGATTAGTCTAATTCTTAGAATTCTTTCTCGAACTTGATAAAGCAGCTCTCCCTGCTCTTGAGGTCCTTGTGGTTATCTAAACAATTGTTCCTCTAATCGCTCCATGGAGCTGAAGAATCCCTGTACGTATCCGGCTGCTGACCTCTTCCACACAGCTGGATCGATGGTTTCCTTTGTTACTCCCATCCCGTGTATGTCTTCCCAGGCAGCTTCCGATAAGTCAAACGGGAGTCCGGGTCCGGGGAAGTTCGATTGCGACTCGACAATAGACTTCAGTTCTTCCCTTGTGTATCCCGCATAACTATCCTTAGTCGATCGCTTACTTCTCGCCCAATCAATCTGGTGTTCCTCCACCGCAATCAATACCCTAGTGAGTACGGCTGCAGGAAGGATGAGAAGGGGATCCGAATAAACCGCATCTGTCATCTTTGCTCCGTGCTCGGGTGTCAGCTCTACAGTATCCTCACTACTGGAGCTGTCGGGCCGCTGAGAAATAAGTTCTCGGCTCGAGTGTTGCTGCTGTTCCGCTGCTTCATGGTCCCGCTTGACCTGAGCTCGAGTGCCTATGATAGACCTACGGTGTTGGACTAGCCTAGGGTCTGATACTACTACTGGAGGGATGATCTTTCTTACAGTAGGAGGTGAGTTGAACTTCGGTCTCACACGTTCCACACTCCTGTCTGGGTCACAGATGGTTGTATCTAGGAGACTGTCTGACAGGTTTTGCTTTGTGTCAGACATGTTTGTTTGTACAGTTGAATGCCTACTGCTATATTACAGTTTAAGCAAGTCTAGTAATTCAGTATCACTGTTAGCCTAGTAATTAATTACCAATACTGCTACTCAGTGTAGCGTGATATATATATATAATATATTAGAATACCGGTATACACTTATAGTATATATATATAAGTATTATTACAGACTAGGTTTGTCACAGAATACCGGTATGTAATTTCAGCACAAATATATATAAATATATAATAGGCCTATCGTGAATACCGGTATACAGCTTACACTTATAATGTATATATATAAGTATAATTATGGACTAGAATTAATTACAGAATACCGGTATAATTTCAGCCTAAATTTATAAAAATAAATATAATAAGCCTATCGTGAATACCGGTATGTCAATTATTTTAAATAATTGAATTTCTGAATTTTTAGGGGTTACTTGGTTACTTTTACTTACTTTATTACCGTTATTTAAGCAGTAGTCCAACTGATATTAAGACCTAATTGTTGTATGGCAGGCCTACTATTTATAAATCGTTTGAGTTGATTTATAATATATATATACCCGTTAAAATGGGTTTTTGTCAATATTTGAAATAAATGTTATTATTTCTGGGGGGAGTCACTACACAGAAGCTGTGCGCTCTCAGTGGAGTGCTACTTGTTGGACACTAAAACAAATAATTCTAATTTACCTAAGTTACTTAATACTACAAATTACGTACAATTCGGGGTGAGATTACAATCTCTAAATAAACACAAAAAAATTACAAGTACGAATTTTTACAAGTAATTTACGGTAATTTTACAAGAAGTCTACAAACCAGCATAACAAAGGGTTAGAATATCTGGTTATTACAAGGGACAGGGTACTACGGTATTTGAAAATAATAAGTAGTAGTAATATATTGCGTTGTCCAGATAGAAAAAATACCACCGTCTGACAACTTATAGCCGTATCGCTATAAGTACTACGTTATGTATCACGGAGTGTTCCTACCTAGAAGTTAATTACCGCGGTCTACCAGAACCAACGTGCCTATTAACCACTTTACAACACAAATATACTGCCTACACACTAATCACCTTCGGAAAGCACTGTACACTAAACCCTAAATTAGGTACAAGTACTTATACAACAAATAATCAGTAGTTAAAAATACTTGAACAGCTAAAAGAACCACGGTATCTGCTGGAGTGACCGGGGCACAAAATCACCAGTCTTTACCAACGCCAAGCAGCCCTGATGTAGTACCGGGGTTAATTTAACTATAACGGTATATATAACAAGCACAATTACTGTAGGAATAAATTTGGGGATATGAATGTTGCGAATAATCGCATAAACTCTGAATAATAAATATTACGCTACGCGTACAGACTACTCAAACAAAATGCAGACCAAATGCTGACAGACTACTATCAAGCCTAAACAAACTACGGTATATGCAGACTCCGAAATGGTTAGTTAGTATGCGTTCTAACCGAGTAGTACGACTTATTCTTTCGAGGGGGTTTACCTCACAGCTCTGGAAGCCCCTACGTTCCCAACTGGCACTTTATCGGACATATACTCTACACACACCGAAATCTCTTCAGACCCAACAACAGCCAGACAACAATCCAGCCTACAAATTATCTAAATAAGAAATATTACACTACCCATACAGACTACACAAACAAAGTACAGACCAAACGCTGGCAGACTACTATCAAGCCTAAATAAACTACAGTATATGCAGACTCCGAAATGGTTAGTTAGTATGCGTTCTAACCGAGTAGTACGACTTATTCTTTCGAGGGGGTTCACCTCACAGCACTGGCAGCCCCTACTTTCCTAACTAGTACTTTTTCGGACATACGCTCTACACACACCGAAATCTCTTCAGACCCAACAACAGCCAGACAACAATCCAGCCTACAAATTATCTAAATAAGAAATATTACACTACCCATACAGACTACACAAACAAAGTACAGACCAAACGCTGGCAGACTACTATCAAGCCTAAATAAACTACAGTATATGCAGACTCCGAAATGGTTAGTTAGTATGCGTTCTAACCGAGTAGTACGACTTATTCTTTCGAGGGGGTTCACCTCACAGCACTGGCAGCCCCTACTTTCCTAACTAGTACTTTTTCGGACATACGCTCTACACACACTACAGTCCCTTCAGACTTAACAACAGTCAGACAACAGTCCAGCCTACAAATTATCTGTACAATCTGAGCAGGCTTACACGCCTTCTGCTCAATATTGGCCTACAAATAAATAAAACTGACAGAAATAAGTAAGCTCCAAAAGAAACAAGGGGTGTACAGTCCCTAATCTCTTAAACAGCCTGGACGGGCGCTCTAAATATGTAAACAGAGTTATGACTTAAACTAGACACTACGGGATGGCTATAGATTCACGTATATGGCGCATTCTTTAGGAGATGCTTTGTTATCAGTCACAATCATACACAATACTGCACAATGCTGCACACCGATCTGCCGACCTTCACTAATTTTAGTCACATATAAAGAGAACAACAACCAATACATGTAGGGCCTATGAAATAGCATTAGATTCACTTCAGAACCACTTTAATGTAAGTCGCAATCGTTATATGTAACCGGTCTCTCTAACCTTCAGTATATCAAGGAGATTGGGGTGTCTGATTATTGATTGATATTATCCAAATATAACAATATTCCATCAACTGATATAATGAACAACCGACAGTAAATAGCAGTAAAAATGTGGTGTTTGTAGTTGACAATATGATTAGGTGAGTGAGTTATGATTGATATGAATTGATATGATAACAGATATACGTTCTATAATTAAGCCTACTAATGTTGGGCTAAAGACTGAAAACACAGAGATTCCAAAAGCCGGTCTTCTGGGCTCAGGACAAAATGTAAACATTGACCCATAATGCATTGCGCGATTTCCCGGAGGTTTCTGTACAAAAAGCAGGAGAATCGCTCTGATTGGTTGACCGAACAAAGAAACACCAGAGAACAAGGAAAAGCTACTAGTGTACAGCTCAGCTGTTAGCTGTCGTCATAGTAACTACACTGTTTCAAGAGGATCTAGCGCATTGCGTCATAGAATTGCTAATTATGTCCGCTAAAGTACACATACAGAAGAAATGGCTTTTATGTCCTCTAAAACACCAGTACAGTAAGGACACGGCCTTTTTTGCCTGTTAAACCAACTACAGAGTACTTTGCGGGGAAAATAACTGGCTAATTCCGCAAAAGCTTTTACAATATTATTCTGTTGATTTATTAAGATCATTTTGCGCTTGTTCAATGTTGTGTGCAATGATAACCAAATCGTCAGCGTACATGTAAACATAGACACCAGTTACAATCAAGATGGCTGGGAGGTCGGCAACAAAAATAGCAAATAAGTAAGGGGAGAGCTTGTCACCCTGCAATACTCCGACAGTTTGCATGATCTCCTCGGAGATATGCGTACCAATCACAACTAATGCGTACCAATCACAACTAATATAAAATTTAAAGATATAACAGACCAAAGGACGAGCATAAATTTAGTACTGACGCCAAGACCATGAATTTTAGTGTATATGTGGCACATGTGATCTTTCCAATTTAAATTTTCGTCAATAAGAACCGCCTAAGAATGTTATACATTGTTTTTGTCTTATAATTTCCCACTAATATGTCTTCTCGGGAAGTAGATTTTGTTTTATTGTATTGATTGAATATAATTGAATATATTTAATATATTCAATTATTGATATTGAATATATTCAGCTTCTCATACAATCCGAAACCCCCATTTACTTTCAACTTTCAGTATCAACCGGACTTATATTATTTAAAATAAAAATACATCATATTGTTACTTATTGCTTTCGGAAAACATGACCTTTTCTAAAAGCCACTAACTTACATCAATTGGACAAAATAAAACTTTATCAAAAAGGTAATTCGGGTGCACAAATCTACACAGAACCGTCTAGTTCTAGCTATTTTGTAGAGGGAAATCTCTTAATCGAACTAGTGAAACAACCAAATCTGCCTCACTCCGCTGAATTTAAAAAGTATAAAGATGTCGCGATGTTGAAAATACGCGAAATTAACCCCGACTTGTGGACTAATTCAGCATTTACTGATACCAATTGGACTGGTCCAAACCGCCCTAATAGACACTTGATCTCAATGCGATACACACGGCTACCACCACCACCGTGTTTGCCGGAACCATGACTTTCACCAGGCGAACAACTCTCGCGTGGGCGTGCTGCGCGATCAGCCGGCAACCCTGTACCATCTCGATTCCTGTACCCACAACGACAGGACATTGCGCCAATGGGCTACATACTGTTAATGACCCCCCCCCCCCCCCCGCCCCTCCCAGGATATTCTTATTTATTTAAATAACTGTATGTATATATATTTTACAAAGTAGGTTTGACTATCTATTAGTTAACAATAGTAATAACGCTAAACTCTGTTCTTCATTTCTATTTTCTCCATCGGTACGTAGCTCTCAGGGTCAGTGAATGTCCACCAATAAGGTCCCTCCAGACCCTCCCTACCGTAGACGCCGTTTAGGTTGGACCAGCTGCACGACTGATACCACCAAGCCCCTCTGTGGCTGAGGGCGCAGTTTTCGGAAAAAGCATCGTTATCGCCCGATAACGACACTCACGACAATGATGACACCCAATTCCAAGTTTTAATTATTTGAATTTGATCTCTATAAATTACAATTAATTTTTTTATAGACTCAAAAAGATCTGATCCGTACGGAAGCCCATATCGGCCATATCGCGCGCGCAAACTTCCATGTGACGCGCGCAAACTTCAAGCCATTTCCGTGTAATAACATTTGAAGTTTGAGCGCGTGACATCGATGGAGGTTTTTGTGCGACATGGCTATTATGGCGTTTCCGTATATACGGGCTGCCGGAATTGAATCCAGTACTTTCCCATCTTGGGAAACTTTACATGGGGGGAGGGGGGGGGGGGGGGTATTATTATTATTATTATTATTATGGATTTACACGATAACGTGACGGGGTCGCCCCCTAGTGAGTTTACAACGCACAAATGTATCTATAATATCTTACAGTATTGCATTTATACAGCAGGCCCTATATAATAAGATTGTAATAGTTTATATTGTACAAAATACAACACATGTCTAGAATCGCTTACATTATTTATGTACACTATTTACTTAAAATGTTAAACAAATAAAACGTCATGCAATATCTCATTGTATAAATCATACAGTAAAGTGTATTGTCTATGCAATAAATTAAGTATAATGTACACGTACAGTAGGCCAATTCAATAAAATTTCATAAAAATAACAGAACTAAGTACTATAGAATTGTGACAACGTGCTTGTATTTATAATGGTTTAGCTATTTAGTCACGTAAGATTCACAAAAATAACAAACAGTTCCTGTAAATTATTGGATTAAAATTATTATAATGTACAATATTTACTAAAAGACTAAAAATTCAATAAAATTTCATAAAACAACAAAGTACAATACTATAAAATTATATATTAAGTATATTGGAATTCATCTTCTGGGCTAAGTCCTACAGTATATATTATTATTATATTATTGAGTCTATAAACATTAGGCTTAAGCAAATTCGTTTACAGCCAGATTGCTGACTTTTCTAGTTTCCAGTTTGTCAGATTAAGGTTTGAATTTACCGCCGGTATTCAATATAAATAAACAAACAAAAGTAAGTGTGTCTCTCTTCTGCTACTTCTGTACTTGTTCAGTTGTCTGGTTGTTGGCATAGGCGAATAGGCCTGCATGCCTACTGCAGTACTGTCGACTTGATGTACTGTACTGGTAATGCAGGCTGGTAGGGTAATGCTGTAGTGTTGTACTGTAACCATTACACAGTACTGTGTATCTGTCAGTCAGTCAGTGTGGTGCTGTAGGACACAGGATACTGGGATACCGTAACTGCAAAACTGAAAAAATTTAGTCCTACCGGTAGTTAACTTTCGTTTATTGTTTTGGTTCCACCAACACGCCTCTGTAACCTGCTCCTTTAAATAAAAGTAGGCTAACCTGCATAATCTTGTACAATGTGTTAACTTTCGGTTTCGGCAACACGCCTCTGCTGCTCTGTAACCTGCTCCTTCAGTTCAAATGGCAATGTTACATTCGGGCTTAGTAATTTGTAGATCGAATGTAACATAGTTATAGGATCCAATGTAACATAAATGCGGTTACATTCGATCCTGATTACGTTCGGTCATGTATCCAGTATCGCTAAATAATAACAGGGAATAGGCCCTGGCACTACTGCACTATGAAATCATCAGATCATGTACAATGTCTGAATCACTGAATGTAGATTGTAGGCCTACGACCTCTCAATTACAATAAGCCCTAACTCAGTAACTCAACGAAAATATACAATGATTACTGGATTATCCCAATAATTAGACCTATCTGCCTATATAGTGTATAGGCTGATAGGCTGTCTGGCTGTGGCTGTGTGGCTTTAACATAATCCATAATCGTATAATATTATAATGCTGTTATGACTGTATAATAAACAATAATTGAATTTAAGAATATATCGAGGATCGAGCGCCTGACTGTCTGAAGTGGGAAGTGGCCAGGAGGATATAGTTAAAAGTTAACCACAATAAATAATGCGAACCAGAAGCAATTCGGGTTTAAGATTGGATTTCTATTACCGCGAGGTCTCCAAAACTATTTTAATAAACCAGGTAAATTAGTGAATTAGTCATGCTGTCATGTACCTAGGGCCTACGAACTTACCGGTACCGGTACTGAATCTACAATTAATTGTTGATTCTGTCTGTCTGGTACTATTTATGTTTTGATGTTTAAACAACCCAGAAAGAGGGGAGGAAAAGTTACAGTGACAAGTTGTTCAAGTGACAAGCTTGGGGGACCAATGGAACATCTCCAATATTATATAGAGTCTGCTTGAGGAGATGTGTGCATTGTACTTGACACAGTGAACCCTTGTTCAGGACAGGACACCAACGATATGTCCTTGTCCAGTAATGGTAGTGTTCTGTAACGTGGACAACAAAATCACAAATACCTTAGTCCTTAAAACGATAATGTCATTTTATATCTGGCCACGCATCGGTAAAATTAGTTTTACCATCGTTTTCAATTGTGTCGCATAACACAGGCACAATACCGTATAATAATTTCGTGAAAATTGTGGAAATTTAAAAATAGAACATGTATTGCATGTAAATGACATTTTCGTTAACGAATCTCTTGAAAGCTGGAAAGCTGGAAAAGCTTAATATAACATTTGTCGACACATGTTTGAAAGCTAATAACTCAGTCCATCTTTGAATTTTAACCATAAACTTGGTAGGCCTACACACGTAGTCAGTCAAATGTCTGAAAAGGATAAACCAGAGTTGGTCCTGCCCCACAACACAACCGTGTTCTAAATTGTTTACCATGTAATAAATAGTAATTTTAAAAAGTTAAAACAATTTTAGTACAGAGCTCGGTGATGTTTGTCGTATCTCATTAATCAATGTTTTCTGTGTTCTTACGACCAAATACAATTCTACCCTAATGTTCATGTATATTGAACTACTGTGATCTAATTGACTGCTACAACATATTCCTACAGTGTAATGTATATTGGTTTTATATATATATATACATTGTAGGACCCGATCACTGGTCTCATTGGGGTGGACGGACACTCGTGGGTACGAGACAATGTTTACGGGATCCTCGCTGTCTGGGGATTATCGTTAGCTTACCGTAAGAAAGCTGATGTGGATGAAGATAAGACAAGAGCTTACGAGTTAGAGAGGGTAAGTTTATATGTTTGACGAGAGCTTACGATTTTGTAAGGGTTAGTTGATGATTAAGGAGGGGGGGGGGGGGGGGGGGGGGGTGGGGTTACTGGCTTGGAAGTCAACATTTTGAAATGCACCAAAAAGCCAATAAGTTTAAAAAAGTGTAAGATGCATTTTGGGTGGACCTGGACACGCCCCTTAGCGGCCAGGGCCAAAATACCATTCGTACGAATAACTGGTAATGTGAATGTATGTAAAATGAATGTATATATACATAGCAACACGAAACCACAAAACCTAGGTAAGATTATTGCTGCGGGGGTTTTCCTTGTGGCTGATTGCATTTCTGAGGTCAGATTTCACTTTTAAGTAAATCTAGTTAGTCTGTTTGTTTGTCTGTCGGTCTTTCTGACTATCCGACAATCTGTCCGTTAAATATTAAAAAGGGGAACACCTTCTCGCTAAAAGTTTAGTTATAGGGGATTTCCTGGTTGCAGAAGCAGACTTCATTTCGATTCGAGTGTCAGATTTAACATTTGTTGTCTTCCAAATTGTATGTTGGCTAAACGGTTCTCATATTTGGATTCTTGATAAAAACCTGCCCTAGATGAAATAGAAGAAAAAATGGAATGCCAGTGCCCCTTGAGATTTGGTAGGTGATTAAAGGGAATAAAAGTCTATCAAAATATTTTACATTTGAATTTGTTTACATTCCCGTTGCCATGGAAATAAGTAGAATGAAAAATTTTGAAAATTGTCTACCAAATCTATAAAACACCATTTTTATTCGGTTTGTCAGTCTAAATAATAAGTTAAAATTGCCAACATTTTATTTTATAATTCGTCAATTGTGAATCATATTTCTAAAAGTCAATATTTGCAAATAAACTAAACTGTCCAATCAGAGAGCAAGACCTTTGACAGCATGATTTTGACATTCCAGAATATTAAATTTCGGTTAGCAAATATTAGAAATAAAGGACAGCCACCAGGCATGTTTGTTGAAAATTATATAAGTAGTAAATAGTAGCCCAATTTCTATCTGGCGGTCATAATGGGAAATTATCGTAATTCCCGTCACCACGGAAACGGGATTGAAAAAAAATTAAATGTAAAATCTTTTATAGACTTTTATTCCCTTTACTCATATACTAAATCTCAAGAACAGAATCCCTTGTCGTTTTGAATTACAGGCGCGCAAAGTTTGAACTTTGCAACCGGTTACCTTGGCAACTACAAGATAAAAATTCCAGAAAGACAGTTTATTACATTTCTATGAACCCTAGTCATCATATCCACCTAACCAAAGTTGCATAAGAGAGGTTTCTAAGAAAATTTTATGAAAATAGTGTCATAAATAGGGAAACGATCGGCCCACGCTAATTTCAGCAATCAGCTCGCTGCATGACCTGTTATTTAGTACACCTTGGGTACCACCTGTGAAGGATTAGTAGAAGAACATATACTGGAAATGCAATTCAATTCATGCAATTTGGTCCAGTCGTTCCAGTGAAACAGGTACATGAGTGAAAAATAAAATCGAAAAATAAAATTCTGAGATAAAGCCCTTTAAAGTTTTCAAACCTTCCCGCCATTTTATGTTAAATGGAGGGATAATTCAAATTGTATTGAAAAAATAAGGAAGAATCCTTCCAAACTAAAATTTTCGATATGGGGGTTTTCTGGGGATGGTGATTGCATTTCCGATGTCAGTTTTAACGTTGATGAATTCCAGACTGTCAGTCTGTCTGTTTATCAGACAATCTGTCGCCTGTCAGTTGAAATTTAGGAAATGAAGCGACCTCGCTAACATTTTAGTTAAAGGGGTTTTCCTGGTCGGTGATTCCATTTCTGATGTCAGTATTCGAATCTAATGGCTTTGTGTTGGTTTGTATACATGTCGGTCTGTCCGATAAAATATAACAGACGGACAGACATCCTAATAGACCATCTAGAATCCTTTAACCGTTAAAACAGACATCAGAAATTTAATCATAGACCAGGAAACCCCCTACAACAACATTTTCAGTTGTGTATTTCATTCATTATTTTTGACTTACAGACAGACATGCAGGCAGGCAGGCAGGCAGAAAGACCGACAGATAATCTAGAATACATGAAACATTAAAAATGACATTGAAATATGATCAATAAACAGGAAAAATCCCATAGCGTAAATTGTACATTGCATGTGTTTCATTAATTTTGTCAGACTGACCGACTGACAGACAAACAGACAGCTATAACTTGAGAACTGAAAGAGATTTCGCTGTGTGGTTTTCAGTTTAGAAATCGCCATTAAATTTTGTCCCAGAATCCGTAAAAAAATTTAGTTTTTTTCAATTTTTATCACAAACACGTGCCCTTAAGTAGAGGTTTCGAGTTAGAGAGTGTCTTTTTTTAAATAACAAAAGTTTTATTTCTATTTGTAGTATTTTTTTTATCAGTAATCCTTTCCAATGTTACTATTTTGTATTGAAACTATACGGTACATACTTGTTCTACACTAAGTACCTCTATTTCCTGAAATTTTCGATCGATTATCGATGACTTTCGATTATTTACCAAAATGTCGAATAAAAAAAATTTCAATTATTTATTGGTTAGGCTACTATTAGAAAAATGTTCTTCGTAGAAAGAAGATAATGCTTAATATTTCAAAAAATTTATGTATGTAAATTGGCACTCTACAATTTGTTGTTGAGAACGGTTTGTTACATTAAGATTAAATATTGAATGGATTGGGATAGTACAATTCAGATGTGAGTATTTTAATATTGTGTATGTTGTACCTTTAGTTTTATTCCAAAATTTTAACATTACAAAGCTACATAAAAATTAACATTTTGTGAAACCGTATTTAAAGCTTTTTTTGTGAAAAATGCTTGAGTTATTATGCTATTAGTCAAAGTAGGATTGAACTAGGTGTAAACGTTAAGCAGACACTGGTGCAGACACCTGGTGCAGACAGTTGTACAGACAGTGGTGCAGACACTGGTGCGGACACTGGTGCAGGCAGTGGTGCAGACACTGGTGCAGACCGTGGTGCACACAGTGGTGTAGACACCTGGTGCAGACAGTGGTGCAGACACTGGTGCAGACCGTGGTGCAGACACTGGTGCAGACACTGGTGCAGACAGTGGTGTAGACAGTGGTGCAGACACTGGTGCAGGCAGACACGTGGTGCAGACATGTGGTGCAGACACTGGTGCAGACAGTGGTGTAGACAGTGGTGCAGACACTGGTGCACACAGTGGTGTAGACACGTGGTGCAGACACTGGTGCAGACACCTGGTGCAGACAGTGGTGCAGACACTGGTGCAGACACTGGTGCAAACACTTGTGCTGACAGTGGTGCAGACAGTGGTGCAGACAGTGGTGCAGATACTGGTGCAGACACGTGGTGCAGACACTGGTGCAGACACTGGTGCAGACACTGGTGCAGACAGTGGTGCACACAGTGGTGCAGACACTGGTGCAGGCGGGAGACACGTGGTGCAGACATGTGGTGCAGACACTGGTGCAGAGGGGCAGTGGTGTAGACAGTGGTGCAGACACTGGTGCACACAGTGGTGTAGACACGTGGTGCAGACACCTGGTGCAGGCAGTGGTGCAGACACTGGTGCAGACACTGGTGCAAACACTTGTGCAGACAGTGGTGCAGACAGTGGTGCAGACAGTGGTGCAGACACTGGTGCACACAGTGGTGCAGACACTGGTGCAGACAGTGGTGCAGACAGTGGTGCAGACACTGATGCACACAGTGGTGCAGACACTGGTGCAGACCGTGGTGCAGACAGTGGTGCAGACAGCTGGTGCAGACAGTGGTGCAGACACTGGTGCAGACACTGGTGCAGACACTGGTGCAGACAGTGGTGCAGACACTGGTGCAGTCAGTGGTGCAGACACTGGTGCAGCACAGTGGTGCAGACACTGGTGCAGACACTGGTGCAGACAGTGGTGCTGACACTGGTGCAGAGACTGGTGCAGACACTGGTGCAGACAGTGGTGCAGACAGTGGTGCATACACGTCAGACACTGGTGCAGACAGTGGTGCAGACAGTGGTGCAGACAGTGGTGCAGACACTGGTGCAGACAGTGGTGCAGACACTGGTGCAGACAGTGGTGCAGACAGTGGTGCAGACAGTGGTGCAGACACTGGTGCAGACACTGGTGCATCACAGTGGTGCAGACACTGGTGCAGACACTGGTGCAGACAGTGGTGCAGACAGTGGTGCAGACAGTGGTGCAGACACTGGTGCAGACACTGGTGCAGACAGTGGTGCAGACACTGGTGCAGACTCTGGTACAGACACTGGTGCAGACAGTGGTGCAGACATTGATCCATACACTGGTGCACACAGTGGTGCAGACACTGGTGCAGACACTGGTGCACACCGTGGTGCAGACAGTGGTGCAGACAGTGGTGCAGACATTGATGCAGACACCGGTGCAGACACTGGTGCAGACACTGGTGCAGACAGTGGTGCAGACACTGGTGCAGACACTGGTGCAGACAGTGGTGCAGACACTGGTGCAGACACTGGTGCAGACACTGGTGCAGACACTGGTGCAGACAGTGGTGCAGACACTGGTGCAGACAGTGGTGCAGACACTGGTGCAGACACTGGTGCAGACAGTGGTGCAGACAGTGGTGCAGCCAGTGGTGCAGACACTGGTGCAGATACTGGTGCAGACAGTGGTGCAGACACGTGGTGCAGACACTGTGTAGACACCTGGTCAAAATACTGAAATACCAGAGTACCACAAAACACAATACCACCAGGCACTATTTATATTATATTTTATCATAGAATTTATTATCTACAAATATGCGAGTAACTACTGAAAGGTTCTACATAAAGTAGGGAGGAAGTATGTAGTACAAGTCGCGGTGCGTGGTGGTGAATGTGCCCTGATTACAAATAATTATAAGTTGTGTGTACAAAATTAATTAATCGGTATTCCGTGTCATGTAGCCCTCTAGCGGGAGACTGTTAATCCTGGACGCAAATCCCGCCTTGGCGAATTAATATCCCGCCTCAATGTTAAAATTCTTAATTTAGGGAAAGGAGCAGGTAACAGTGGCACGTTATTTTAACCAAAACAATAAACTAAGCACAATAGAACAGGTTGCAGTTTTATTTTTGAGAGTAATCATCTGTTATTTGCGTCCAATTTCCCCTGGAGAGGGATGAATTTTATTGCGTCCAGTTCCCCCCCCTCCCCCCTATCTGCAATAAGGACAAACTATTTTCAAAAATTGATCCACCACAAACAGTGTCAGTGCCCTAAGGCTTTGCAAACTTCGTGGCTCGCTCCGCAAAATATCTGAGAATTATCGGCTGTATTACTGGCGGAGCAAAACACTTTAAGAAAAACCTTACAGACAAAAATTGAAAAATAAAATATCTAACTAACTAACCCAGTACCAGTAAATCTTTGAGAGAATACCAAAAACCCTTTTTTGTGATAAATCTCATGTGATTTCAGTAACATTTCTATAAATATGGGGGGGGGGGGGGGGTGTGGTGACTGACTGGTGTGTTGGCCTATATATGTTTTTATTTGTATTTAACTATGCATTATTTCTAATAATACAGTCAATTATTTGCAATTATTAATCCACCACCCCTAACAGTGTCATTTTGCTGAGGCTCTGCCAATGTAGTGCCTCGCACCACACACCATACACTCTAATGCCTCGCCCCACACACCATACACTCTAATGCCTCGCCCCACACACCATACACTCTAATGCCTCGCCCCACACACCATACACTCTAATGCCTCGCCCCACACACCATACACTCTAATGCCTCGCCCCACACACCATACACTCTAATGCCTCGCCCCACACACCATACACTCTAATGCCTCGCCCCACACACCATACACTCTAATGCCTCGCCCCACACACCATACACTCTAATGCCTCGCCCCACACACCATACACTCTAATGCCTCGCCCCACACACCATACACTCTAATGCCTCGCCCCACACACCATACACTCTAATGCCTCGCCCCACACACCATACACTCTAATGCCTCGCCCCACACACCATACACTCTAATGCCTCGCCCCACACACCATACACTCTAATGCCTCGCCCCACACACCATACACTCTAATGCCTCGCCCCACACACCATACACTCTAATGCCTCGCCCCACACACCATACACTCTAATGCCTCGCCCCACACACCATACACTCTAATGCCTCGCCCCACACACCATACACTCTAATGCCTCGCCCCACACACCATACACTCTAATGCCTCGCCCCACACACCATACACTCTAATGCCTCGCCCCACACACCATACACTCTAATGCCTCGCCCCACACACCATACACTCTAATGCCTCGCCCCACACACCATATACTCTAATGCCTCGCCCCACACACCATATACTCTAATGCCTCGCCCCACACACCATACACTCTAATGCCTCGCCCCACACACCATACACTCTAATGCCTCGCCCCACACACCATACACTCTAATGCCTCGCCCCACACACCATACACTCTAATGGCTCGCCCCACACACCATACACTCTAATGCCTCGCCCCACACACCATACACTCTAATGCCTCGCCCCACACACCATACACTCTAATGCCTCGCCCACACACCATACACTCTAATGCCTCGCCCCACACACCATACACTCTAATGCCTCGCCCCACACACCATACACTCTAATGCCTCGCCCCACACACCATACACTCTAATGCCTCGCCCCACACACCATATACTCTAATGCCTCTCCCCACACACCATACACTCTAATGCCTCGCCCCACACACCATACACTCTAATGCCTCGCCCCACACACCATACACTCTAATGCCTCGCCCCACACACCATACACTCTAATGCCTCGCCCCACACACCATATACTCTAATGCCTCGCCCCACACACCATACACTCTAATGCCTCGCCCCACACACCATACACTCTAATGCCTCGCCCCACACACCATACACTCTAATGCCTCGCCCCACACACCATACACTCTAATGCCTCGCCCCACACACCATACACTCTAATGCCTCGCCCCACACACCATACACTCTAATGCCTCGCCCCACACACCATACACTCTAATGCCTCGCCCCACACACCATACACTCTAATGCCTCGCCCCACACACCATACACTCTAATGCCTCGCCCCACACACCATACACTCTAATGCCTCGCCCCACACACCATACACTCTAATGCCTCGCCCCACACACCATACACTCTAATGCCTCGCCCCACACACCATACACTCTAACGCGATTGGTTGGATTTTAACATCATTCCCAGTGCTTGCTAACGCCACCATGGTAACTAAATCTTAGATTCCAACTATTCCTATGACGTATATTTCGTACTTCTCTTTGATTCGTTAAGTTTAATAAAACATCCCCAGTTTGCTTTATTATGGACTGCCATTTCTTTATTATGACGTTTTTATAGTTCCAATTTACAAGAACTAAATTGCTTTATATGTTATGTAGGTCGCGTTTATATTGATTTCTTATACCGGTACACAATAGAATTATTTCCCATTTAAAGAGTATAAGTGATTATTTAATAATTTGGCATATTGTAGAAGGTTGTACTAATTTTAACCTTTTAAGTTCTTCTGGGAAAATAAAAGTTACAGGGGCGGCCATTTTTAACCAAAACAATAAACGATACTTAAGAACACAGGTTTTCTTAAACACGGTTGTCATGTACTGTTAACCCACACATATAATTTATTCAATGTAGTATAAGTCTAGCATGACAAATGTACTCTAGACGGGGTGGGTGGAATAAACGGGGTGGGTGGAAAATAAAAAAAAATTATTTCTTAGGCCTACTTACTTAACATACAGTATAGGCGTACAGGTACAGCAGTACCTACGACTACTCCACCGGTATACTGGTAATATATTATTATCGTACGAACCGTACATAACATATTGTATTGTATCGTAAACTAATAAGAGATACTCTATGTCATTTTTCTGATAAACTATATATACTTATTAGTTTATAGCAATAAGATGGCTTCTTCTCATCCTCATGTTACGCATGTTTATGTATCACCTGGACAACAACTACAACAGATTCCACAGTTGCCAGAGCAACGAACCGAAGCTCCGAAATGGAACCAACAACGACCCCACCACTTTCTATCTCTGGCTATGGTAGCAACCGGTAGCTTGTTGTTTATTCTTCAGATATTATCTATAACCTATAGTTGCTATAACAACGAGATAGGTACTGGAATCTGGGGCGGAATTATAATAGTTGTCGTCGGTGTTCTTGGATATTTTAGCTGCAAAAAATATAAGGAAAACGATAAAACCCACTGCCTACCATGTTTGTTGATACTAAGTATTGTTCTCAACAGCTCTTTGGTTCTGTCTGCGACTATCACTGCTATCACAGAGACATCAATATCTGTAGCGACCCCTGTCGGTGTATTAGGGGAGCCACCTGGGGGGGTGTCTCGATCGAGGTCGTCCTACTGCGGTTGTGATTGGTTGTTCAGGGAGGTCTACTCCAGTTATCCTTTCGGCTATGGTCCGCAGTTATTAACTGTATTTACTTTCGATTCCGATAAAGATATGATTGTAGAAGCTGTTTCTACTCCCTTTTCATTTGATTATAATGGTGGAGTGAGATTTTGTTTCATTAGGAATGTAATTTTATGGGATCATATCAATGCTGAGGTTATAACATAAAAGGCTCCGATATTTTCCACTCTTGTAGTCCTCCGGAATTCAAGAGCGAAATAAAATGAAACCAGTAATTGAACCCTGACCCCAATTCAACCCTGACCCCAATTCAACCCTGGCCCAATTCTACTCTGGACCCAATTGAACCCTGGACCCAATTCAACCCTGGCCCCAATTGAACCCTGGACCCAATTGAACCCTGGCCCCAATTCTACCCTGGCCCCAATTGAACCCTGGTCCCAATTCTACCCTGGACCCAATTCTACCCTGGACCCAATTCAACCCTGGCCCCAATTCAACCCTGGACCCAATTGAACCCAATTGGTCATTTTTTTTTAAAGAACATGCAGGATATTGTACAATGGCCCGTTATTCTAAACAACACAATAAACGGAAGTTAATAGAACAGGCTACAGTTTTATTTTGTAGTTTAATCCGCCGTTATTTGTGTCGATTTTCGCTGCCGAGGGATGAGTTTTGATTGCGTCGGAATTCTGCTCTGCCCCCCCCCCCCCCTCCCTTATATGGTGTCTCCCAAATAGAAACAATTTTTCACTCCACCCAAATTAGATTACAATTACAATCAAACTAAAAACCGTATCCTAGAGACGACTAGAAAATCTTACTGGAACTGCAATTCTTCTAACTTTATTTCATTTGTCAACCGATTTTATTATTCTGATAACTGGTGGAGAAGAATGTGCACTACGATATCCTGTCGGGCTGTAAACATCATCAAGATCATTTTATGGGTCAGTGTACTCCCCATGCTTATTGTACATATAGTATTTGCGGCTATTAAGGTTTGTTGTAGAAGACGTCCTAAGGTTCTCCCTCAGGTTATATACATACACGGTGGCGGGGGTAACATTCAGATACCCTATTTGGTTAACCAGTCCAGTGGTTACCTAGTTCCTACTATCCATCACCCGGTTGTGGGAGCGGGGTCTGGATACGGTGGCGCCATTATCCCGCAAGGTGGCGTTGTGATGCCACAAGGTGGTGCTGCGATACCCTATGGAGGCGCAGCAATGACACTAGGTGGCGCTGCGATGCCGTATGGAGGCACTGCTATGCCACAAGGTGGCGCCACGATGCCGTATGGTGGCGGTGGGCTGCCGCTAGGGGGCGCTACTTCACCGCCTACTTATGACGATACTTTCGATCCAATTCCATTCAAAGCCGCTTGAAACTGAAAGTAAACATTTAATTAGTTGATTTGCTTGTAATGATGGACTGCAACGTTACCATTTATTTGGAAATATTGAACGATTGTGCTATTAATGTTGTCGTATTAGCAGTTACCGATATTATTAGACTCGAGCTGATGAGGATATACCGTGTGGTCTCCGCTCTCCAACCGGGAAGACCCCTCACTGGTATTTTGCTGACTAGAATGATGAACTTGTTCTTCGATGGATTACTTAGTGCGACAACTGATACTCTGGGTACTGATATAATATTACCGTTTAGCATGTTGTATAAACTGAAGCTTTATATTACTGCATTGTAATTAATTAGCATTTAATATATTTACAAATGCACAATAACAATGCAGGTTATGTTTTGCTTACAATTTAATGAAATTGAATGAATGAATTGGAAGATAATATACTACCGGGTTATAAATTAATTCAACATCGCGTATAACTTAATTTATTTTGAGGGTGGGAGGGTTGATAATATAATCCTCTAGTTTTTGTCAAATTAATACATTTTCTCTGCCATTTTCATCAACGTCAATAAGTTGTGCTGATTTTTATAGTCCCCTCACACAACTCAACTTTATGAGTAATGTAGTAATGAGAATGGCTGACTAACATGTTTACTCTCGCCAGCCGGCTGCCATAGAACAAGAACATGCACAGATCAGTGGCTAAGCAAGTGTCATCCGTGTGTCTGCTGGGCTTCGTTGTCTGCTGTGTTTTGGAAATGTGAAAACGATGGAGTTTTTTTTATAATGTCACAACCGCCAATTTTAGGAAAATACCGTTTTTTGGTGCAAACTATACTATGTATTATAATTATGTGGACCGTGTCAATAATTGTGACGGTCTTATATATTTTGAGGTTTAACAAAATTAAAAATGTACCAAACACAATTAAATATTTTGGTTGCTTTTACATATATCCCAAACGACAGCAATGGTATAATATTTACTCAATAAAATACAATTATTAAAGATTATCAACACCCCAATGGTATTTATGGGGGTTTTCGGATATTCAACGATAACAGATATTCCAGATTATATTTCAGGGGTGGGCCCCCCCCCCCCCCCCTCCCCCTACCTTTAATCAAATCATAGACCTACCTGAAAGAAAAATAATGTCGTTTGTGAAGTTTTAAAAACGACTATGTTTAATATTGAATATTTAAATATGTTTTTTTACATGTGCCAAACGCCCAATTTAAAATTCAATATGTTGGATAAATATTATGCAATATGCCCATTTATGGGAATATTTCACTTTACTAAAATATTTAATCAACCATAAAATAAATTAGAAAAATGTTTTTTTCTCAAAATGAAACTTTGGACGGTTGGGACAGTTACACCGTTGAATTTAGCTAGGATGCACACACACCATGTTTCATTGCAAAAGATGTAAGTATTTTGTCCCATGTCACTTCCACGGCGGTCACTGCCACGACGCGGTCACTGCCACGGCGCGGTCACTAAATTTGTGTCCTGCTGGAGAAAATGGAATGAATTTTATCCTTTTTGCATTTTTCTGCGTCATATAGTATCATAAAGAATCGATTGAGGATGTAGCAAGGTGATAGTGTCACCAAAAAAGTATGGCTAGTACCTCCTACCTCTATTTAGACTTAAAATACTTAACGATATAACACGTTCGTGGGGCCTTCGCGCCGCACGAGACTCACAGAGGAACTGATGGTACGCAAAATTATTAATTAAAACCTTATTGTTCATATCTCATTTTTACCCTATTTCATATGCATAAAATTTGTTTGCGTAGGAATGCTTCCATTACACCCACCGGTAAATGTAACCGATTGATATCCTATTACAGTTGGCGTCATGTGGACCTCCCCCCCCCCCCCCCCCCTCCACTTCTTATCTTAGCTTAGCCATCACCGCCTTGCGGCACTAGCATTGCGATTAGTTTGGAGATGATGGTGATAGCTATTTCCGTGTTAAGAATTACTGTTAACTTTTATTAAATCAATTTGTGCATTAATGGAGACCGGATATAGATATTAATAAATTAATAAACAGTTAAAAAAACTGTTACGACTGCATACGTACCGAGTTTAGTTTAATTTCAACAATGACCGAGTTATTTGCGATAAAAAACTAGAGGACGAGGATGGCAGGTTAATCGTAACTCGTTAATGGTACCAGTATGGCAAGGCTTCGCTCATTTCGTGACTCGCCCCACAGGATGTTTTGTATGACAATAAATAATATTTTGAATGACAAATCTATTTTTATTTTCCAGGCCGTGGTGAAACTGATGCGATCTCTTCTGCAATGTATGATGACTCAGGTGGATAAGGTGGAGCAGTTCAAGCATTCGTTAGGTCCGCGGGACGCACTGCACGCCAAGTACGGGACCCAGACACTCCGTCCTGTGGTTGGGGATTACGATTGGGGTCATCTTCAGATCGACGCCACGAGTATATACCTGCTGACTCTCGCGCAGATGACTGCGTCAGGTTGGTGAGATGAGCTTTATTTGAGTTTTAGGTGATCAATTTATACTTTAACTGAAATTAAGAGGTGTTGGGCAATCGTAAACTGAAATGTTTTCTATTTTTATTTCTGTGTTCAGCAGTATAGCTGTTTCAGCAGTATAGCTGTGCAGCAGTATAGCTGTGCAGCAGTATAGCTGTACAGCAGTATAGCTGTTCATCAGTAAGCTGTGCAGCAGTATAGCTGTTCAACAGTATAGCTTTGCAGCAGTATAGCTGTTTCAGCAGTATAGCTGTGCAGCAGTATAGCTGTTCATCAGTAAGCTGTGCAGCAGTATAGCTGTACAGCAGTATAGCTGTTCAACAGTATAGCTTTGCAGCAGTATAGCTGTTTCAGCAGTATAGCTGTGCAGCAGTATAGCTGTGCAGCAGTATAGCTGTGCAGCAGTATAGCTGTACAGCAGTATAGCTGTTCATCAGTAAGCTGTGCAGCAGTATAGCTGTACAGCAGTATAGATGTTCAACAGTATAGCTTTGCAGCAGTATAGCTGTTTCAGCAGTATAGCTGTGCAGCAGTATAGCTGTTCATCAGTAAGCTGTGCAGCAGTATAGCTGTACAGCAGTATAGCTGTTCAACAGTATAGCTTTGCAGCAGTATAGCTGTTTCAGCAGTATAGCTGTGCAGCAGTATAGCTGTTCATCAGTAAGCTGGCAGTAGTATAGCTGTGCAGCAGTATAGCTGTGCAGCAGTATAGCTGTGCAGCAGTATAGCTGTGCAGCAGTATAGCTGTCCAGCAGTATAGCTGTTCATCAGTAAGCTGGCAGCAGTATAGCTGTGCAGCAGTATAGCTGTGCAACAGTATAGCTGTTCAGCAGTATAGCTGTTCATCAGTAAGCTGTGCAGCAGTATAGCTGTTCAGCAGTACAGCTGTTCAGCAGTATAGCTGTGCAGCAGTATATCTGTGCAGCAATATAACTGTATCTGTGCATCAGTATAGCTGTGCAGCAGTATAGCTGTGCAGCAGTATAGGTGTTCATCAGTATAGCTGTTCAGCAGTATAGCTGTTCATCAGTAAGCTGTGCAGCAGTATAGCTGTTCAGCAGTATAGCTCTTCAGCAGTATAGCTGTGCAGCAGTATATCTGTGCACCAATATAACTGTATCTGTGCATCAGTATAGCTGTGCAGCAGTATAGCTGTGCAGCAGTATAGGTGTTCATCAGTATAGCTGTGCAGCAGTATAGCTGTTCATCAGTATAGCCGTTCAGCAGTATAGCTGTGTAGCAGTATCGCTGTGCAGTAGTATAGCTGTGCAGCAGTATAGCTGTACAGCAATATAGCTGTGCAGCAGTATAGCTGTGCAGCAGTATTGCTGTTCATCAGTATAGCCGTTCAGCAGTATAGCTGTTCAGCAGTATAGCTGTTCAGCAGTATAGCTGTGCAGCAGTATATCTGTGCAGCAATATAACTGTATCTGTGCATCAGTATAGCTGTGCAGCAGTATAGCTGTGCAGCAGGATAGCTGTGCAGCAGTATAGCTGTCCAGCAGTATAGCTGTTCATCAGTATAGCTGTGCAGCAGTATATAGCTGTGCAGCAGTATAGCTGTGCAGTAGTATAGATGTGCAGCAGTATAGCTGTGCAGCAGTATAGCTGTGCAACAGTATAGCTGTTTAGCAGTATAGCTGTTCATCAGTAAGCTGTGCAGCAGTATAGCTGTTCAGCAGTATAGCTGTTCAGCAGTATAGCTGTTCAGCAGTATAGCTGTGCAGCAGTATATCTGTGCAGCAATATAACTGTATCTGTGCATCAGTATAGGTGTGCAGCAGTATAGCTGTGCAGCAGTATAGGTGTTCATCAGTATATCTGTTCAGCAGTATAGCTGTTCATCAGTAAGCTGTGCAGCAGTATAGCTGTTCAGCAGTATAGCTGTTCAGCAGTATAGCTGTGCAGCAGTATATCTGTGCAGCAATATAACTGTATCTGTGCATCAGTATAGCTGTGCAGCAGTATAGCTGTACAGCAGTATAGCTGTTCATCAGTATAGCTGTGCAGCAGTATAGCTGTTCATCAGTATAGCCGTTCAGCAGTATAGCTGTTCAGCAGTATAGCTGTGCAGCAGTATAGCTGTGCAGCAGTATAGCTGTGCAGCAGTATAGCTGTGCAGCAGTATAGCTGTTCATCAGTATAGCTGTGCAGCAGTATAGCTGTACAGCAGTATAGCTGTTCAACAGTATATTCAACAGTTCATGCTGCAGTATTGCTGTGCAGCAGTCCTTTAAGTTCCACTGTTCTCTGAATATTACAATTGTAATATAGAAGGGAGCGCTGCAATCTTACCAAGGGCTAACTTATTACTTGGAGTATCAGTATACAGGTGGTGCTGGATTCCCACCCGTCATATAAATCACACCTATGTCGTTTAAAGTTATACATACTGTTTTACGTTACAATGGTATTTTAGAATGAAACAATGTTCCAAATGTAAAACAGACGGTGTTTTTATTTTGCTTCTTCCAGGATTACAGATCATATACTCTCTCGACGAGGTCTCTTTCATCCAGAACCTCGTATTCTACATCGAGAACGCTTACAGGACACCCGACTTCGGTGTCTGGGAGAGGGGAGAGAAAACCAACCACGGTCAGACTGAACTCAATGCCAGTTCTATAGGTAGGCTATATATACCGGTAGGCTAAACCTAATTTATTTATTTATTGATTGATTGATTGATTGATTGATTTATTGATTGATTGATTAATTGATTGCAGGTATGGCTAAGGCCGCTATGGAAGCGATAAACGAACTGGATTTATTCGGGCCCCGAGGCGCTCCGGATTCTGTTATTCACGTGATGCCGGACGAGATGATGAAATGTCAGGCAGTTCTGCAGTCTATGCTGCCAAGGGAGAGCTGCTCTAAGGTATAGCGGTCGCATATTATATCTCTATATATTTAATTGTTATAGACGTATTGTAGGCTATAAGAGTACGCTTTTACTGCACCATCAAAAAATAATAAGCTGTCTTGCGGGTAGGTGTAAAACGCGGATCCGGATTCCAAAATTATCAATTAAGGGAAAGGAGCAGGTTACAGTGGCACGTTATTTAAACCAAAACAATAAACTAAAGTCAATAGAACTGGTTATAGTTTTATTTTTGGGAGTTATAAAAATGTAAAAAAAATCGACTTCCGTAGCGACAATGTTAAATGTGGAATCCGCGTTTTACTCTGACTCCTGTCTTGCGCCGTGTAAATTAATTTTTTTCCAACGGTTAATAAAAATACCTTTAAAGGCAAAAGTTACAATTAACAACTCAAATTATGTTTTGCTAAATGCTAATATTATACTAAACGAAAATGATAATAAAAGCTGCTGGTTCATAGGGAGCTTTGGCAGGGAATTGTGTCTACTTGTGGTACTGATACGTTATTATAGAGCACCGAGCACCGAGCACCCATATCTGTTTATATTATATTCTCTTTGTCTGAGAACCAGCCGGTTTCTGTTTTCACTTCTCAGGAAATCGACGCTGGTATGCTGTCAATCATAAGTTACCCCGCGTTCGGAGTGGATTCGGATAGTCTGGTTAACTCGACGCGAGACGGGATTGTAGAGAAGCTGGAGGGTCGATACGGTTGTTGTCGTTTCCTTAGAGACGGGTACCGCACAGTTAAAGAGGTCAGTTGTTTACTAATTATACTGGAAAGGAACCGGTTTGTGAGCTATTGCGAGTAACGTGTTTGGTGCACGAGTGAAGCGAGTTAAATATGGAAACGAGACACTGGTGTTAGTTAGATGATAATTATGTTGTTCACAATTAATTATAGTTAAAAGTAACTCGCCACAAACATTTACATTAGAAAGTAGATTAATTAAATTTTAAATAATCCGTAATTTATTACTTGTACTCAGGTCCAGTTAAAATTTCTTCTTCTTGTCAAACTTATAGTTGATAATTTAACTAATTTTATAATAATTAATACCTTTTATAAGTACATTTTATTTATTGGCCAATCAGGATAGATGCCGACTTTATTACGAACCCTGGGAACTCAAACAGTTTGAGAACATCGAGTGCGAATGGCCACTGTTCTGGACCATTCTCATTCTCGACGGGATATTCAACGGGGACGACGAACAGGTGACGTCATAGTATATTCGGTTTAAATTAAGTTATTAGTGACGTCACAACACTGTTTTTTCATATGTTCTCCTTTAATACAGAAAATGGATTTAAATGATTTATGGTAAATGTTGATTGGGATGTTTTTAAGTTGACTGTAACTGATGGGAAGTTCTTCTTTCCTTTAGGTCGCTCTTTATCGGGAGGTTCTTCTTTCCTTTAGGTCGCTCTTTATCGGGAGGTTCTTCTTTCCTTTAGGTCGCTCTTTATCGGGAGGTTCTTCTTTCCTTTAGGTCGCTCTTTATCGGGAGGTTCTTCTTTCCTTTAGGTCGCTCTTTATCGGGAGGTTCTTCTTTCCTTTAGGTCGCTCCTTATCGGGAGGTTCTTCTTTCCTTTAGGTCGCTCTTTATCGGGAGGTTCTTCTTTCCTTTAGGTCGCTCTTTATCGGGAGGTTCTTCTTTCCTTTATGTCGCTCTTTATCGGGAGGTTCTTCTTTCCTTTAGGTCGCTCTTTATCGGGAGGTTCTTCTTTCCTTTAGGTCGCTCTTTATCGGGAGGTTCTTCTTTCCTTTAGGTCGCTCTTTATCGGGAGGTTCTTCTTTCCTTTAGGTCGCTCTTTATCGGGAGGTTCTTCTTTCCTTTAGGTCGCTCTTTATCAAAAGAAATTGGCGTCGGTGGTGGTTAAAACGGACGAGGGGTTTACCTTAGTGCCTCAGTTGTACTACGTACCGCAGCACTTGGTCGCCATGGAAACATCTAACCCGCACACAGTGGACAGGGAGTTGGGAGGCAAATTACCGTTCCTTTGGGCTCAAAGTTTCTATATACTGGGAAAGTTGCTGCACGATGTTAGTTTTTATTTGTCGCAGTATGTACCTTTTTTTGCCGCAGTAAGTAACTTTATTTGCCGCAGTATGTAACTTTATTTGCTTCTGTATTTAAGTTTATTTGCTGCAGTATGTAAGTTTATTTGCTGCATGCATTAAGTTTATTTGCTGCATGCTGTAAGTTTATTTGCTGCAGGATGTAAGTTTATTTGCTGCAGGGTGTAAGTTTATTTGCTGCAGGATGTAAGTTTATTTGCTGCATGCTGTAAGTTTATTTGCTGCATGCTGTATGTTTATTTGCTGCAGGATGTAAATTTATTTGCTGCAGGATGTTTGTTTATTTGCTGCAGGATGTAAGTTTATTTGCTGCAGGATGTAACTTGCTGCAGGGTGTAAGTTTATTTGCAGCAGGATGTAAATTTATTTGCTGAATGCTGTATGTTTATTTGCTGCATGCTGTATGTTTATTTGCTGCATGCTGTATGTTTATTTGCTGCAGGGTGTAAGTTTATTTGCTGCAGGATGTAAGTTTATTTGCTGCATGCTGTAAGTTTATTTGCTGCATGCTGTATGTTTATTTGCTGCAGGATGTAAATTTATTTGCTGCAGGATGTATGTTTATTTGCTGCAGGATGTAAGTTTATTTGCTGCAGGATGTAACTTGCTGCATGGTGTAAGTTTATTTGCAGCAGGATGTAAATTTATTTGCTGAATGCTGTATGTTTATTTGCTGCATGCTGTATGTTTATTTGCTGCAGGATGTAAATTTATTTGCTGCAGGATGTATGTTTATTTGCTGCAGGATGTAACTTTATTTGCTGCAGGATGTATGTTTATTTGCTGCAGGATGTAAATTTATTTTCTGCAGGATGTATGTTTATTTGCTGCAGGATGTAAATTTATTTGGTGAATGCTGTAAGTTTATTTGCTGCAGGGTGTAAGTTTATTTGCTGCAGGATGTAAATTTAATTGCTGAATGCTGTAAGTTTATTTGCTGCAGGATGTAAGTTTATTTGCTGCAGGATGTAAATTTATTTGCTGCAGGATGTATGTTTATTTGCTACAGGATGTAAATTTATTTGCTGAATGCTGTAAGTTTATTTGCTGCAGGATGTAAGTTTATTTGCTGCAGGATGTAAATTTATTTGCTGCAGGATGTATGTTTATTTGCTACAGGATGTAAATTTATTTGGTGAATGCTGTAAGTTTATTTGCTGCAGGGTGTAAGTTTATTTGCTGCAGGATGTAAATTTATTTGCTGAATGCTGTAAGTTTATTTGCTGCAGGATGTAAGTTTATTTGCTGCAGGATGTAAATTTATTTGCTGCAGGATGTATGTTTATTTGCTACAGGATGTAAATTTATTTGCTGCAGGGTGTAATTTTATTTGCTGCAGGATGTAAGTTTATTTGCTGCATGCTGTAAGTTTGTTTGCTGCAGGATATAAGTTTATTTGCAGCATGCTGTAAGTTTATTTGCTGAATGCTGTAAGTTTATTTGCTGCAGGATGTAAGTTTATTTGCTGCAGGATGTAAGTTTATTTACTGCAGGATGTAATTTTTTTTTTTTTTTTTATTCTTTAATCCAGGCTAACGTACTCCCATAGTAAAACAGTCGACTAATTATTAATACATAACATACACAATACATACAAGCACGATAAACCAGAAGTAACATTAATTAATATGTAGGAAAAATATATTAAGGCGAAGCACGAGACGCTAGTACATACATCATACTTAGTAAGAAATAGTAGCACAGTAAACTTATAAACAAATGTTAATAGACTAAAACGTACAGTACATTATATAATTACAAGATAATAATTGTATTTCATACATAAAATATGGATTCACGCAACCTGCTTGTATGAATAGTGGCCAATGCAACCGCCCGTACAATACTATTTTCACTATTGTCGACACGGCGGAACAACGAATTTATTGCATTGAATCTAATGTGACAAAATTTGGGTAAGTCGAGTTCCCCAAACATTAGTGAAACGCTAAAGTCGTAGCTGTACCCGAACAGACGCCTAGCAATATTGTTATAGCCAACGCGCAGTTTATTATATATGCTGAGACTAAGATTTCGCCTGGACCACAATGCATTGCAATAAAATTGCGTACAAAATCATTGGAACAATTTACGCTTGATAGTTCTAGAACAAAATTTAAATTTATAAAAAAGCAGATTCCCACGTTTATACAAACTATGAAGTTGATTTAAAATATCATCTGTTGAGTTATGTATTATGTGACCCAAGTATTTGTATTTAGAAACCAATGTATTTCCAATTTCGAACAATTAACAGTAATATTGTTTGCAAGTAAATTTTTATTTGATTTAGGTGTAAATATCATAAGCTTAGATTTTTTGACATTCACTTTAATGGAATGGGAATCTGCATATTTTTTATATATCTGTATAAGAGTGTTGAGCCCATGTATAGAATTAGAAGCCAAGGCTAGGTCATCAGCATATATAAAGTGGTTAGCGCGCTGGCCACTGACAACACAGCCGACGCCTGATTCGGTGAACTCGAAACTGAGATCATCTACGTAAAGGTTGTAGAATCTCGGTGACAAGATCCCGCCCTGTTTCGTACCGTTGGATACGGTGAACGAAACAGACACGCAACCTCCCCAGTTTATTTAAACTGCAGGATGTAGGTTTAATTGTACGAGTAAGTAGGTTGATTTGCTGTGTATGTAGTATGTACCGATATGTTGATTTGCACTCGTTTATACTTGAAAGTTTATAAAGTTATTTTATCTCTTTTTATTCAGAAACTCATCGCTCCAGGTGAAATCGACCCGCTAAACAGAAGATTTGCTCTGCAACCGAAACCAGATCTCATGGTTCAGGGTAAGTTAGTTGTAATGGTTCAGGGTAAGTTAGTTGTAATGGTTCAGGGTGACCTAGTTGTAATGGTTCAGGGTAACCTAGTTGTAATGGTTTAGGGTAACCTAGTTGTAATGGTTCAGGGTAAGTTAGTTGTAATGGTTCAGGGTAAGTTACTTGTAATGGTTCAGGGTAAGTTAGTTGTAATGGTTCAGGGTAAGTTAGTTGTAATGGTTCATGGTAAGTTAGTTGTAATGGTTCATGGTAAGTTACTTGTAATGGTTCAGGGTAAGTTACTTGTAATGGTTCATGGTAAGTTAGTTGTAATGGTTCAGGGTAAGTTAGTTGTAATGGTTCAGGGTAAGTTAGTTGTAATGGTTCAGGGTAAGTTAGTTGTAATGGTTCATGGTAAGTTAGTTGTAATGGTTCATGGTAAGTTACTTGTAATGGTTCAGGGTAAGTTAGTTGTAATGGTTCATGGTAAGTTAGTTGTAATGGTTCATGGTAAGTTACTTGTAATGGTTCAGGGTAAGTTACTTGTAATGGTTCAGGGTAAGTTAGTTGTAATGGTTCAGGGTAAGTTAGTTGTAATGGTTCATGGTAAGTTAGTTGTAATGGTTCATGGTAAGTTACTTGTAATGGTTCAGGGTAAGTTAGTTGTAATGGTTCATGGTAAGTTAGTTGTAATGGTTCATGGTAAGTTACTTGTAATGGTTCAGGGTAAGTTAGTTGTAATGGTTCATGGTAAGTTAGTTGTAATGGTTCATGGTAAGTTACTTGTAATGGTTCAGGGTAAGTTACTTGTAATGGTTCAGGGTAAGTTAGTTGTAATGGTTCAGGGTAAGTTAGTTGTAATGGTTCATGGTAAGTTAGTTGTAATGGTTCATGGTAAGTTAGTTGTAATGGTTCAGGTTAAGTTACTTGTAATGGTTCAGGGTAAGTTCGTTGTAATGGTTCAGGGTAAGTTACTTGTAATGGTTCAGGGTAAGTTAGTTGTAATGGTTCATGGTAAGTTAGTTGTAATGGTTCATGGTAAGTTAGTTGTAATGGTTCAGGGTAAGTTAGTTGTAATGGTTCAGGGTAAGTTAGTTGTAATGGTTCAGGGTAAGTTAGTTGTAATGGTTCAGGGTAAGTTAGTTGTAATGGTTCAGGTTAAGTTGGTTGTAATGGTTCAGGGTAAGTTGGTTGTAATGGTTCAGGTTAAGTTAGTTGTAATGGTTCAGGGTAACCTAGTTGTAATGGTTCAGGGTAAGTTAGTTGTAATGGTTCAGGGTAACCTAGTTGTAATGGTTCAGGGTAACCTAGTTGTAATGGTTCAGGGTAAGTTAGTTGTAATGGTTCAGGTTAAGTTAGTTGTAATGGTTCAGGGTAACCTAGTTGTAATGGTTCAGGGTAACCTAGTTGTAATGGTTCAGGGTAACCTAGTTGTAATGGTTCAGGGTAAGTTAGTTGTAATGGTTCAGGGTAAGTTACTTGTAATGGTTCAGGGTAAGTTAGTTGTAATGGTTCAGGGTAAGTTAGTTGTAATGGTTCATGGTAAGTCAGTTGTAATGGTTCAGGTTAAGTTACTTGTAATGGTTCAGGGTAAGTTCGTTGTAATGGTTTAGGGTAAGTTAGTTGTAATGGTTCAGGGTAACCTAGTTGTAATGGTTCAGGGTAACCTAGTTGTAATGGTTCAGGGTAACCTAGTTGTAATGGTTCAGGGTAACCTAGTTGTAATGGTTCAGGGTAAGTTCGTTGTAATGGTTCAGGGTAAGTTAGTTGTAATGGTTCAGGGTAAGTTAGTTGTAATGGTTCAGGGTAAGTTAGTTGTAATGGTTCAGGTTAAGTTGGTTGTAATGGTTCAGGGTAAGTTGGTTGTAATGGTTCAGGTTAAGTTATTTGTAATGGTTCAGGGTAAGTTAGTTGTAATGGTTCAGGTTAAGTTGGTTGTAATGGTTCAGGGTAAGTTGGTTGTAATGGTTCAGGTTAAGTTATTTGTAATGGTTCAGGGTAACCTAGTTGTAATGGTTCAGGGTAAGTTAGTTGTAATGGTTCAGGGTAAGTTAGTTGTAATGGTTCAGGGTAAGTTAGTTGTAATGGTTCAGGTTAAGTTAATTGTAATGGTTCAGGGTAAGTTAGTTGTAATGGTTCAGGGTAAGTTACTTGTAATGGTTCAGGGTAAGTTAGTTGTAATGGTTCAGGGTAAGTTAGTTGTAATGGTTCAGGGTAAGTTACTTGTAATGGTTCAGGGTAAGTTACTTGTAATGGTTCAGGGTAAGTTAGTTGTAATGGTTCAGGGTAAGTTACTTGTAATGGTTCAGGGTAAGTTTGTTGTAATGGTTCAGGGTAAGTTAGTTGTAATGGTTCATGGTAAGTCAGTTGTAATGGTTCAGGTTAAGTTACTTGTAATGGTTCAGGGTAAGTTCGTTGTAATGGTTCAGGGTAAGTTAGTTGTAATGGTTCATGGTAAGTCAGTTGTAATGGTTCAGGGTAACCTAGTTGTAATGGTTCAGGGTAACCTAGTTGTAATGGTTCAGGGTAACCTAGTTGTAATGGTTCAGGGTAAGTTACTTGTAATGGTTCAGGGTAAGTTAGTTGTAATGGTTCAGGGTAAGTTAGTTGTAATGGTTCATGGTAAGTCAGTTGTAATGGTTCAGGTTAAGTTACTTGTAATGGTTCAGGGTAAGTTCGTTGTAATGGTTCAGGGTAAGTTAGTTGTAATGGTTCAGGGTAAGTTAGTTGTAATGGTTCAGGGTAAGTTAGTTGTAATGGTTCATGGTAAGTTAGTTGTAATGGTTCATGGTATGTTAGTTGTAATGGTTCAGGTTAAGTTACTTGTAATGGTTCAGGGTAAGTTCGTTGTAATGGTTCAGGGTAAGTTAGTTGTAATGGTTTAGGGTAACCTAGTTGTAATGGTTCAGGGTAAGTTAGTTGTAATGGTTCAGGGTAAGTTACTTGTAATGGTTCAGGGTAAGTTTGTTGTAATGGTTCAGGGTAAGTTAGTTGTAATGGTTCAGGGTAACCTAGTTGTAATGGTTCAGGGTAAGTTAGTTGTAATGGTTCAGGGTAAGTTGGTTGTAATGGTTTAGGGTAACCTAGTTGTAATGGTTCAGGGTAAGTTAGTTGTAATGGTTCAGGGTAAGTTAGTTGTAATGGTTCAGGGTAACCTAGTTGTAATGGTTCATGGTAAGTTAGTTGTAATGGTTCAGGGTAAGTTGGTTGTAATGGTTTAGGGTAACCTAGTTGTAATGGTTCAGGGTAAGTTAGTTGTAATGGTTCAGGGTAAGTTAGTTGTAATGGTTTAGGGTAACCTAGTTGTAATGGTTCAGGGTAAGTTAGTTGTAATGGTTCAGGGTAAGTTACTTGTAATGGTTCAGGGTAAGTTCGTTATAATGGTTCAGGGTAAGTTAGTTGTAATGGTTCAGGGTAACCTAGTTGTAATGGTTCAGGGTAAGTTAGTTGTAATGGTTCAGGGTAAGTTGGTTGTAATGGTTTAGGGTAACCTAGTTGTAATGGTTCAGGGTAAGTTAGTTGTAATGGTTCAGGGTAAGTTAGTTGTAATGGTTCAGGGTAACCTAGTTGTAATGGTTCATGGTAAGTTAGTTGTAATGGTTCAGGGTAAGTTGGTTGTAATGGTTTAGGGTAACCTAGTTGTAATGGTTCAGGGTAAGTTAGTTGTAATGGTTCAGGGTAAGTTACTTGTAATGGTTCAGGGTAAGTTCGTTGTAATGGTTCAGGGTAAGTTAGTTGTAATGGTTCATGGTAAGTTAGTTGTAATGGTTCATGGTAAGTTAGTTGTAATGGTTCAGGTTAAGTTAGTTGTAATGGTTCAGGGTAAGTTAGTTGTAATGGTTCATGGTAAGTTAGTTGTAATGGTTCATGGTAAGTTAGTTGTAATGGTTCAGGTTAAGTTAGTTGTAATGGTTCAGGGTAAGTTAGTTGTAATGGTTCAGGTTAAGTTAGTTGTAATGGTTCAGGGTAAGTTAGTTGTAATGGTTCAGGGTAAGTTAGTTGTAATGGTTCAGGGTAAGTTACTTGTAATGGTTCAGGGTAAGTTCGTTGTAATGGTTCAGGGTAAGTTAGTTGTAATGGTTCAGGGTAAGTTAGTTGTAATGGTTCAGGTTAAGTTAGTTGTAATGGTTCAGGGTAAGTTAGTTGTAATGGTTCATGGTAAGTTAGTTGTAATGGTTCATGGTAAGTTAGTTGTAATGGTTCAGGTTAAGTTAGTTGTAATGGTTCAGGGTAAGTTAGTTGTAATGGTTCAGGTTAAGTTAGTTGTAATGGTTCAGGGTAAGTTAGTTGTAATGGTTCAGGGTAAGTTAGTTGTAATGGTTCAGGGTAAGTTACTTGTAATGGTTCAGGGTAAGTTCGTTGTAATGGTTCAGGGTAAGTTACTTGTAATGGTTCATGGTAAGTTAGTTGTAATGGTTCATGGTAAGTTCGTTGTAATGGTTTAGGGTAAGTTAGTTGTAATGGTTCAGGGTAACCTAGTTGTAATGGTTCAGGTTAAGTTGGTTGTAATGGTTCAGGGTAAGTTAGTTGTAATGGTTCAGGTTAAGTTAGTTGTAATGGTTCAGGGTAACCTAGTTGTAATGGTTCAGGGTAAGTTGGTTGTAATGGTTCAGGGTAAGTTGGTTGTAATGGTTCAGGGTAAGTTAGTTGTAATGGTTTAGGGTAACCTAGTTGTAATGGTTCAGGGTAAGTTAGTTGTAATGGTTCAGGGTAAGTTACTTGTAATGGTTCAGGGTAAGTTCGTTGTAATGGTTCAGGGTAAGTTAGTTGTAATGGTTCAGGGTAACCTAGTTGTAATGGTTCAGGGTAAGTTAGTTGTAATGGTTCAGGGTAAGTTGGTTGTAATGGTTTAGGGTAACCTAGTTGTAATGGTTCAGGGTAAGTTAGTTGTAATGGTTCAGGGTAAGTTAGTTGTAATGGTTCAGGGTAACCTAGTTGTAATGGTTCAGGTTAAGTTGGTTGTAATGGTTCAGGGTAAGTTAGTTGTAATGGTTCAGGTTAAGTTAGTTGTAATGGTTCAGGGTAACCTAGTTGTAATGGTTCAGGGTAAGTTAGTTGTAATGGTTCAGGGTAAGTTACTTGTAATGGTTCATGGTAAGTTAGTTGTAATGGTTCATGGTAAGTTCGTTGTAATGGTTTAGGGTAAGTTAGTTGTAATGGTTCAGGGTAACCTAGTTGTAATGGTTCAGGTTAAGTTGGTTGTAATGGTTCAGGGTAAGTTAGTTGTAATGGTTCAGGTTAAGTTAGTTGTAATGGTTCAGGGTAACCTAGTTGTAATGGTTCAGGGTAAGTTGGTTGTAATGGTTCAGGGTAAGTTGGTTGTAATGGTTCAGGGTAAGTTAGTTGTAATGGTTTAGGGTAACCTAGTTGTAATGGTTCAGGGTAAGTTAGTTGTAATGGTTCAGGGTAAGTTACTTGTAATGGTTCAGGGTAAGTTCGTTGTAATGGTTCAGGGTAAGTTAGTTGTAATGGTTCAGGGTAACCTCGTTGTAATGGTTCAGGGTAAGTTAGTTGTAATGGTTCAGGGTAAGTTGGTTGTAATGGTTTAGGGTAACCTAGTTGTAATGGTTCAGGGTAAGTTAGTTGTAATGGTTTAGGGTAAGTTAGTTGTAATGGTTCAGGGTAACCTAGTTGTAATGGTTCAGGTTAAGTTGGTTGTAATGGTTCAGGGTAAGTTAGTTGTAATGGTTCAGGTTAAGTTAGTTGTAATGGTTCAGGGTAACCTAGTTGTAATGGTTCAGGGTAAGTTGGTTGTAATGGTTCAGGGTAAGTTGGTTGTAATGGTTCAGGGTAAGTTGGTTGTAATGGTTCAGGTTAAGTTAGTTGTAATGGTTCAGGGTAACCTAGTTGTAATGGTTCAGGGTAACCTAGTTGTAATGGTTCAGGGTAAGTTAGTTGTAATGGTTCAGGGTAAGTTAGTTGTAATGGTTCAGGGTAAGTTAGTTGTAATGGTTCAGGGTAAGTTAGTTGTAATGGTTCAGGGTCAGTTAGTTGTAATGGTTCAGGGTAAGTTACTTGTAATGGTTCAGGTTAAGTTGGTTGTAATGGTTCAGGGTAAGTTAGTTGTAATGGTTCAGGGTAACCTAGTTGTAATGGTTCAGGGTAACCTAGTTGTAATGGTTCAGGGTAAGTTAGTTGTAATGGTTCAGGTTAAGTTAGTTGTAATGGTTCAGGGTAACCTAGTTGTAATGGTTCAGGGTAACCTAGTTGTAATGGTTCAGGGTAACCTAGTTGTAATGGTTCAGGGTAAGTTAGTTGTAATGGTTCAGGGTAAGTTAGTTGTAATGGTTCAGGGTAAGTTAGTTGTAATGGTTCATGTTAAGTTAGTTGTAATGGTTCAGGGTAAGTTAGTTGTAATGGTTCAGGGTAAGTTAGTTGTAATGGTTTAGGGTAAGTCAGTTGTAATTGTTCAGAGTAACTTATAGTTGTAATGTATGCTGACACAATAATTGTTAATTTGTTTTTCCAGTTGCTTGTTTAGCGGAGGACGGCTATATCAAAGAGAAACTCATTGAGCATAACATCCAGGTGCAAACTATAGCGGAGGTGACCCCAATACAGGTTCATCCATCCAGTATCCTATCGGAACTCTATGCCGAACTGGGTAAGTTAGGCAACGGCCAGTATCCTATAGGAACTCTATGCCGAACTGGGTAAGTTAGGCAACGGCCAGTATCCTATCGGAACTCTATGCCGAACTGGGTAAGTTAGGCAACGCCAGTATCCTATAGGAACTCTATGCCGAACTGGGTAAGTTAGGCAACGGCCAGTATCCTATCGGAACTCTATGCCGAACTGGGTAAGTTAGGCAACGGCCAGTATCCTATCGGAACTCTATGCCGAACTGGGTAAGTTAGGCAACGGCCAGATGCCGAACTGGGTAAGTTAGGCAACGGCCAGTATCCTATAGGAACTCTATGCCGAACTGGGTAAGTTAGGCAACGGCCAGTATCCTATCGGAACTCTATGCCGAACTGGGTAAGTTAGGCAACGGCCAGTATCCTATAGGAACTCTATGCCGAATTGGGTAAGTTAGGCAACGGCCAGTATCCTATCGGAACTCTATGCCGAATTGGGTAAGTTAGGCAACGGCCAGTATCCTATCGGAACTCTATGCCGAATTGGGTAAGTTAGGCAACGGCCAGTATCCGATCGGAACTCTATGCCGAATTGGGTAAGTTAGGCAACGGCCAGTATCCTATCGGAACTCTATGCCGAACTGGGTAAGTTAGGCAACGGCCAGTATCCGATCGGAACTCTATGCCGAACTGGGTAAGTTAGGCAACGGCCAGTATCCTATAGGAACTCTATGCCGAACTGGGTAAGTTAGGCAACGGCCAGTATCCTATAGGAACTCTATGCCGAACTGGGTAAGTTAGGCAACGGCCAGTATCCTATAGGAACTCTATGCCGAACTGGGTAAGTTAGGCAACGGCCAGTATCCTATAGGAACTCTATGCCGAACTGGGTAAGTTAGGCAACGGCCAGTATCCTATAGGAACTCTATGCCGAACTGGGTAAGTTAGGCAACGCCAGTATCCTATAGGAACTCTATGCCGAACTGGGTAAGTTAGGCAACGGCCAGTATCCTATAGGAACTCTAGCCCCCCCCCCCCCCCCCCCCTCCTATTGTTTATTTGTCTCGTTTTAGGCTCCTGTAAGAAACTGGAACTATCGGGTCGACCGAAACATAATATCGGTATCCTTGGGAGTTGTCGGATCTACACAATGAGAGGTCGTCAGTTCGTATTTATCCCTCAGGTAAGTTAGTTGGAATCTCTAAGGCGCAGAAAGAGTCCCTACTCAAACAGACTACAGCTGCCAAGAATGCAGTTAAGGCGGCATCTAGGTCCCTGAACAGGCAGTACTCTGTTAATCTACAGGAGCTAATAAACCAACAGGTTGATGCCATCAATGATGCTGACGACAGCAGGCAATCATCCCAGGCATGGAAATCGATCAATCTGCTTACTGGGCGGAAAAGCCAACCAACCACCAAGGTTAAGGTTGAATCACCAGCCGATCGCATCAATGGTTGGAAAGCCCACTTTGAAAAGCTCCTCAATAATGACAGGGTATTGCCTGATAACTTTATAGAAGTAAAGGTGTCTGAGTCTGTACTCCCAGATATTCCTATTGGCGATATCTCCTTTGCAGAAGTGAAGGCTGCTGCAAAGAGCATCACCAATCGTGCCATTGGAGTAGATGGTGTTCCCCCTGAGGTCTTTAAAATACCTGAGTGTTTAAAGCTCATCTATCCCATCATAGTAGACATGTACCGTACAACAAGAGTCCCACAAGAAATGAAAACAAATAAGTTGGTGCCAGTTCCCAAGAAGGGCAACCTAACACTCTATGGTTCTTTTCGGGGAATCTCATTGATCTCGATTGCTGCAAAACTATACAATAGAATTCTATTAAATCGCATCAAGGATCCCATTGAGAGACTGCTCCGTGGAAATCAGAATGGGTTCCGTAAAGGTCGTGGGACCATGGAGCCCATTTTGGCACTTGGAATGGTAATTTAAGAGTTGAGTCAGGCAGAGATGCAGAATTGTAATCAGTACCGGTATATTAGTGCAGTTTTGTGTTGTATAATATAAAATATTTGGAGTGCATATAACTTATCCCGTTTCAGCTGCCCACTCACTACCGGTGTGTCACTAGCTGACTCATTGACTCTGGAAGTCAGATGAGGACCTTCGAATATGTAAGGGAAAGGCATTGAATAGGCTTTCCAGGATTTGGAAGTCACCGAGAATTAATCGGACACTTAAGGTCCGATTATTTAGAGCAGCAGTAGTTCCAGTACTCCTCTACGGGAGTCCATGCTGGGCTCTAACTGCTGAGGACACCAAATCTCTGGATGGCACATTCACAAGAATGCTACGCCGGGTTCATTGTGTCAAGTACAATGCACACATCTCCAACCAGAAACTATATAATATTGGAGGTTTCTCATTGGTCCCAAAAGCCGCCTCCGCTTTGCAGGACATAGTTTTCGCCGTGAGGACCAGCCAGTGCATAATCTTGTAATTTGGCAGCCTCATGGAGTGAATAAGCATGGTGGACAGCCCATGACTTTCTTGAGACGCATCTTAAAGGACACTGGCCTTAAAGATGCGGATGATCTAGCAAATGTCATGGGTGATAGGGAGTTGTGACGGTGCAACTTTGTTGATAAGCCGGCATAGCATTCCTAATGCACGCTGCCTTGGGCTTGCCAATTGTGGAATGCATGGTGGTGACAAAATATTTTTGTTAAGCCAGCATAAGCTGCAGGCCGATTATATAGATAGAAGATGAGAGGTCGCCAGTTCGTCTTTATTTCTCAATGAATAATTGATCGGCAATATTAGCAGTTATAGAATTGGTTAGTATTTTTTAAGTTAGATTAATGTTTTGGTACCAAATCTCGAAAAAATGTAGTTTCTAATAATATATATTTTTAGTTTTTCGACAAACAGCGGTTTTATTTGGCCCTGGACGCCGATTTGGTTGGGGATGTCTTCCGAAATGAATTGGCTTTCGTTCGATCCAGTTGGAATAGTTTGGGCAGACCGACAATTATCGTACCAATAACTCGATCGATGTTGGGTAAGTTCCAACCAATACAGTATCAGTAACAGTAACTCTAATTGTATCTGTGTGATATTATTACATTTGACTTTAAGTGTTGTAAGTGGAACTTGTGCTGATTATAAAGTGTGTTTTTACTTAAACAAACATAGTGATTGAATATAATGCCATGAAGATCAGAAAAATAACCTAGAGGAATGGGGGCATAGGGTATATGGCAACCTTACGAAACCGAAACTTAAATGAATCCTTCGATAATTTGTTTGTTAATAATATATTTCCGTTGAATTTTGTCAAAAAATGAAAAATATCATTTCATATGGGCTTCAAAATTTTCAAATCATGAATTCTCAAAACTTTTTTAAAAATTTAACGCAAAATCAAATAATTATTCATATGGATATCAACGATGAGTTGAACAAGTTGAGTTTCAAATTTCAAGTATTATGATGAAAATTTGTAGAAATATATGGTGAAAGGGTCAGAAAATTACACTATAACGGGTAATGGTGTATCTGGCGTTATAATATTACACTATAACGGGTAATGGTGTATCTGGCGTTATAATATTACACTATAACGGGTAATGGTGTATCTGGCGTTATAATATTACACTATAACGGGTAATGGTGTATCTGGCGTTATAATATTACACTATAACGGGTAATGGTGTATCTGGCGTTATAATATTACACTATAACGGGTAATGGTGTATCTGGCGTTATAATATTACACTATAACGGGTAATGGTGTATCTGGCGTTATAATATTACACTATAACGGGTAATGGTGTATCTGGCGTTATAATATTACACTATAACGGGTAATGGTGTATCTGGCGTTATAATATTTAAACTGTTTTTTTCCCCAAACTTTTTTTCGCTCGCATTTTAGATAACACTTTCAATTTGTATCCATCAACTTTGTCGTTGCTAAGGAAACTCAATGTTGGTTACACAACCGGCGTAAGGTGGGCGTTCTAGAACAATTGTGCTTAGCGAACAGGCTCTATGACTGCCCTCACTCATAATAGTCTATCATTTATTGAATATATTTTTTGTTATCTGGATTTGGGGCTTTATTGCATTCATGTTTGATTTATGTTTATTCGGTAATGGAAATATATGTAATTCCATTTTTACAACTTTTTTTTATGTAGTTACTTTATACGTCGGGTGAGAATCTAGTAGCGCCCATGTAGGACAACTAACAGTACTTATGGACTTTAAAAACTGTAAACTTTTAAGAAATAAAGCCTTTCTTTTAATAAATATTTCCGTTTTCGAATAAAACTACAAACCCCAACTCGTAATCTGGCACTTACTGAGATTAGAGTTATTCTCTCTTTTAAATTCCTCTATGAGCTGGGATTTTAATACACCTAGCGCTGTAATATTTAATATTTAAGTGCTAGATTATAACTTAGGGGCCATCCATAAATGACGTCACGTTTTTTAAGACTAAAACCTAACTACCTGGCTTTTTATCGGAAACTTATAATGTGACGTCACGATATTGCGGACACCCTCCCTCCCCCTCGTCACAAATCGTCACGACATACCAAACCCCCTCCCTGTCCAGCGTGACGTCATTTATGGATGACCCCTTATGGTTATTTCTCGTTTTTGTGTCAGATGTTTTCCAAGTCTCACCAATATATAATTCGATTATAATTTCTAATTAATTTATATCAAATTGGTATTATATTAACCGCTTTATTAATTTATTGCTTATTTAATTTCTAATTCCAAAAGTTTTGTAATTGATACTTATCTCTAATATCCGTATAGGTTTTTAGGTGCAAAAGAGCAAAAATACATTTTAAGTATTTAGTAATAATTGCCGTTTAAGAATCGGCCAACAACATTATTAAAGATACTCGAATCAAAGTTATGTCGTAACAGCGCCTGAACTATTCCGTAATCTCTAACGGACACAAACGACCCTTCCTAATGCTCTTTGGCCCCATATAAACTTATTTTTAAACATTAGTACTGCTCTGTTTTCTGCGATATGCAACAAATGTGTATAAATATTACATAATATTAGTCTGTAAAGTCCCCTGACCAAATGGCTTTGTACACTAACAAACGTAAGTGAGTTTAGTGAAGTCACGAGGTACTGTAAATTTCTTTATTCCAAAATTGTAACATTACTCAACGCCGTTAGTATTAACAGCGAGTTGTTATTTAGCACTTTACAACTTTAGAGGACATTACAGTATTGTATTGGCCTGTATGTATCTATGTAACTAAATGTACGTATACGTACATTTAGTTGGTGTTGTAATGTCCCTTGTTTATGTGGTAACCAATGACGGCGAGCTGTAAAGTCACGGCGTCATTGGTTACCACGTAAACAATAGGTGGTATTTATTAATAATTGCCTGACAGCCAGATAGGCCTACAGCATTACCTACCGGTAGCTATTAATAACAAGTAGCTATAAACTATTAACATGGCCCCAAACGCCACCATAAATATAAGCTAACTTTTTTATAACATAATTTATGTCATTTTTACAATTATTTACATATAGGCAGCAACTAATATAATTTGTGCAGTTTCTATCACTTATAATGTATATGTACAAACATTTCGTAATGTTAAAATTTTGGAATAAAACTACATACATACCTTGTTGCAAAGTACTTTACAGTGTTCTGATCCTCGTGGCTTTATTTTCACTCACTCACTAACGTTCGTTCGTGTAACAAAGCCACTCGGATCATCACACTGTAAAGTGCTACTTTACACACAAGTATGTAAATAGTTATTATATACAAAAAACAATTAGTGTAATGTAGTTTTATTACCAAAGGTATTTGGCGTATGCCATAGAGACAGGGTGGGGTGCCCCCCCCCCCCCCCCCCCCCACCACCCTCTCAGCTCTCTCGTGACTGAAGACCTGCAGTGTGGCTATTCACTATGAAGTATAATTATTTTTATTTGAAAGCATCTGATTTACAGTCACAAATTTACCCAAAAAATATTACTCCAATAAAATTATATTAGAGCCTTTTTTCCGTCGGAATATTGAGTGACAGGTTATCTAAGAGCGGGATTTAAAGACAATTTTAAGAATATAATAAAATATATTTATGTAGCCAATATTTATTCGGTAACATAGCGGCCTAATGTTTTATGGTTATGGTCATTTTTATTTTTTTTTATTTTTAAGACACAAAACACTCTATATTGCCTAGCACTGTTGCCACACTACGCAAACTGTCAGCCGGTTATTTGCACGGTGTAAGGTAAGCCACCCCCTCCCGCCACTCCAGTATACTGGCACATTACATTTAAGGTTTATAGACATTACATTGTTGTTGATAGCTTCGCCACATTGCATTAATGTTTGCATCTGCGCCACCTTGCGAATGTTTGCACCTGCGCTACCTTGCGAATGTTTGCACCTGCGCTACCTTGCGAATGTTTGCACCTGCGCCACCTTGCGAATGTTTGCACCTGCGCCACCTTGCGTTAATGTTTGCACCTGCGCTACCTTGCGTTAATGTTTGCCACCTTGCATTGTTATTTTCTTTGTCTCCCAAATCACCTAAATCAATAAAAGAACGGATATTCAAGCAATCATTTTAATTCGGACCATAAAATGATGCATCTTCAAACATAATATTGTATAATTTTCACTGAAGTGCAAATTTATGTAAGACCACCAAGTACTTGGTTGTGTAATCGAGTACCAAGTAACAAAGTACTTGGTACTTGGTTGAGTAATCGAGTACCAAGTACCAAGTAACCAAGTACTTGGTACTTGGTGGTGTAATCTAAGTGCTTTATTACAGTCATTAAATGTAATAGTTAGTTGTTTTGGGTGGTTTTCGGACTTTCCTTAATTAGTACCTGATTAGTATTTCATAGCAGCTTGTAATAGTATTGTTGTGATTGCAACTAGTTTAGTTATATTAATAATATCGCATATTGTCTCTGTTTTCTCTGCTAGATGATAATAAATTAATATTTAATTAACTTATTATCATGTAATAATACATTTTGTTTAAGCAGTTATATTTCTTTCGAGTGGACACTTAACATATGTTTCTGTCACGTGCTGCGCGAAGGTCCCACTTCGTGTATGTTATAAATATCTGTACCCTCTTCTAACACCACCACCCCCTTCATATCATACCCTATACCACCCACACCCTTCATATCATACCCTATACCACCCACACCCTTCATATCATACCCTATACCACCCACACCCTTCATATCATACCCTATACCACCCACACCCTTCATATCACACCCTATACCACCCACCCCCTTCATATCATACCCTATACCACCCACCCCCTTCATATCATACCCTATACCACCCACCCCATTCATATCATACCCTATACCACCCACACCCTTCATATCATACCCTATACCACCCACACCCTTCATATCATACCCTATACCACCTACACCCTTCATATCATACCCTATACCACCCACACCCTTCATATCACACCCTATACCACCCACCCCCTTCATATCATACCCTATACCACCCACACCCTTAGTATCATACCCTATACCACCCACACCCTTCATATCATACCCTATACCACCCACCCCCTTCATATCATACCATATACCACCCACCCCCTTCATATCATACCCTATACCACCCACACCCTTCATATCATACCCTATACCACCCACACCCTTCATATCATACCCTATACCACCCACACCCTTCATATCATACCCTATACCACCCACACCCTTCATATCATACCCTATACCACCCACCCCATTCATATCATACCCTATACCACCCACCCCCTTCATATCATACCCTATACCACCCACACCCTTCGTATCATACCCCATACCACCCACACCCTTCGAATCATACCCTATACCACCCACCCCCTTCATATCATACCCTATACCACCCACCCCCTTCATATCATACCCTATACCACCCACACCCTTCGTATCATACCCTATACCACCCACACCCTTCGTATCATACCCTATACCACCCACACCCTTCGTATCATACCCTATACCACCCACACCCTTCATATCATACCCTATACCACCCACACCCTTCGTATCATACCCTATACCACCCACACCCTTCATATCATACCCTATACCACCCACCCCATTCATATCATACCCTATACCACCCACCCCCTTCATATCATACCCTATACCACCCACCCCCTTCATATCATACCCTATACCACCCACCCCCTTCATATCATACCATATACCACCCACCCCATTCATATCATACCTTATACCACCCACCCCATTCATTTCACACCCTATACCACCCACACCCTTCATATCATACCCTATACCACCCACACCCTTCATATCATACCCTATACCACCCACACCCTTCGTATCATACCCTATACCACCCACACCCTTCATATCATACCCTATACCACCCACACCCTTCATATCATACCCTATACCACCCACCCCCTTCATATCATACCCTATACCACCCACCCTCTTCATATCATACCATATACCACCCACCCCATTCATATCATACCCTATACCACCCACCCCATTCATTTCACACCCTATACCACCCACACCCTTCATATCATACCCTATACCACCCACACCCTTCATATCATACCCTATACCACCCACACCCTTCATATCATACCCTATACCACCCACCCCCTTCATATCATACCCTATACCACCCACACCCTTCATATCATACCCTATACCACCCACACCCTTCGTATCATACCCTATACCACCCACACCCTTCATATCATACCCTATACCACCCACACCCTTCATATCATACCCTATACCACCCACACCCTTCATATCATACCCTATACCACCCACACCCTTCATATCACACCCTATACCACCCACACCCTTCATATCATACCCTATACCACCCACACCCTTCGTATCATACCCTATACCACCCACACCCTTCATATCATACCCTATACCACCCACACCCTTCATATCATACCCTATACCACCCACCCCATTCATATCATACCCTATACCACCCACCCCCTTCATATCATACCCTATACCACCCACCCCCTTCATATCATACCCTATACCACCCACCCCCTTCATATCATACCATATACCACCCACCCCATTCATATCATACCCTATACCACCCACCCCATTCATTTCACACCCTATACCACCCACACCCTTCATATCATACCCTATACCACCCCACCCTTCATATCATACCCTATACCACCCACCCCCTTCATATCATACCCTATACCACCCACCCCCTTCATATCATACCCTATACCACCCACACCCTTCATATCATACTATATACCACCCACACCCTTCGTATCATACCCTATACCACCCACACCCTTCATATCATACCCTATACCACCCACACCCTTCATATCATACCCTATACCACCCACACCCTTCATATCATACCCTATACAAATAAAATTATTGATACATAAGGTCGGTCTTAGTAAATAAAATTATTGATACATAAGGTCGGTCTTAGTAAATAAAATTATTGATACATAAGGTCGGTCTTAGTAAATAAAATTATTGATACATAAGGTCGGTCTTAGTAAATAAAATTATTGATACATAAGGTCGGTCTTAGTGAATAAAATTATTGATACATAAGGTCGGTCCAGTACACTGTCTTAACTATATTGTAGTCCGTTTGTGCCAATATATTCTTAGCTATAATAGTACTATATAAAGCTGCTTTGAGTTCTGCGCGGGGAATGGTTAAGGAGTCCTTTGGCCTGGCAATCGGTCTAATTAGTGCTTTGGAAGCAGCCAATGCTACCTTTACTCCTTCAGGGGTTACTACCCTAAAGTAAGCCACCACACCCATCCTCTTATCACTGGCGTCGCCGAATAGATGGAGTTGAAACTCAAAGGTAGGCAGGACATTCCCGAAATATGCTCGAGGCACTAAAAGGCCCTCCAAGTAGGGAGTGACCGTTCCCATTTCCACCAGTCATCTAGCAGCTCTCCCTTCAGGGGGTCATCCCAACTGTCATTTTCCTTCTACATTCTCTGAACAAGGTCTCTAGCTATGAGTATGATGGGGCTAATGAATCCTAGGGGGTCAAAATATGTACTAAGCATGCTTAAACATATACGTTTGGTTCTAACTAGATCATCACGCAACTTAACCTTAAAAAACATATTGTCGGTCTCAGTGCTCCAACAAAGACCTAGGGTCTTTGTTTCCGGCAGGTCGTCCTTATTCAAGTG
>JAUCBJ010000857.1:0-26108 GCA_032718475.1 Nemertoderma westbladi | reverse complement strand
TCTATTGATATGAAAAAATTACGACTAATGTTAAGAATGTCCACGATACGGGGTGCGATTTCGCAAAAGACACTATTTTAAAACGCTTATAAAAAGAATTTAAAGGCAACATCGAAAATTCCGGCTTCATGGGGTCATCGACGGTGAGTGGAACTAGTGGTGTTTCAAATTTCAAGCAATATGATAAAGATTTGTAGAAAAATCTTGGGGGGGGGGGGGGGGGGGGGGTCCGTGTCATCAGAAAATGACGGCATTACTATGTTATTATTATTGTTATTATCATACACCGGCAAGCCGGGTACAGACTACGTATGTGATAACAGAACAAAAAGAAAAATAAATCAACTAAACAGCATAGTACACAATACAGAAGAATAATTATAGCACAAATCGTAATAAGGACCTATAAGAACAAAAGAAATATACAACAGATAGTTAAGGATAAACAGTTAAGTAGTAACACGAATGTCTAAGGCGAACAAATATTTACCAAAATATCATTAAGTTCAACCGAACTAAAACCGGGAATATTTAGAAATCCATTGTTATAATCAACTACTTCTCAACACAAAGGCACTATATATGATGATCTACTGTCTGGGAACCAAGTGACATTAATGCATAGCCGTTTTGAAATATTATTGAAACCAACTTGACATTTATTAATAATATGATATAAATTCGCACCAGATACTGTCCTACAATCAAATAAACATAACGTTGCAAGAAATTTAATTGAGGGTTTATTACTATGCAATAACGACTGTGCAAAAGATAAAAACCTACTGCAAAGCATACTATAGGGATGAGCGAAAGGTACTAATCCCTCTACAATAAAACGATGCGTATTTAGTGGTAACCCCCAAACAAGACGAATGTTAATATGCCACGATGTCACCAATCTTGACCCACAATTGACTACCATAAAAACTCGTGCAATAAATACGTTACAAATTGGATAACGTATATGGGTGAGTAAAATAAAATTCCCTACGTAAACTAACTAATTTACCAATAAATTTACCGCGTTTTGACATTACATCAATGGTAAATCTACCACTAAAATGAAATATATTACCCAAATGGGTGGCTTGCTTAACCCAAGGAAGGGAGGAGCCATTTAATACAATAATGGGTACCCACTTTAAGACCATTTATTTGACCATGTTAATGGCTATTATCATGAGGTTTTTTGTTTTAGAACATAAATGTCATCTTCGATGTGACGTTAGCTAGTGTTTTTATTATGGTAGCTACTGTTTTTTTTTTAGGTAGCCACTGTTTTTTTAGGTAGCTACTGTTTTTAAAATTACAAAACCAAACTTTTGGTACCTAATTTTGGATCAATTTTTGACCATGTTAATGGATATTATCATGATGTTTTGTGTTCTAGAACGTAAATTTCACCTTCTGAGTGAGGTTAGCTATTATTTTTTTTTATGGTGCTAGTGTTTTTAATGGTAGCTAGTGGTCTTTAAAATTACAAAAGAAAATTTGTAATTCCCCTTTTATTTAGGCAATTTCCGTATCATCAATATATTCTAGAAATGACTAATAAAAAGATAAATAAATCTAGAATTTTTTTTGGATGCTCTCAAAAAGGTCAAGAAAATATTATTATTAAACACGATAAGCACAGGTAGTGTTCTGACTGAGGGCACTACTATGTTATGGGTACCCACTTTTTGACCATTTATTTGACAATGTTAATGGCTATTATCTTGAGGATTTTTGTTTTAGGGGGATTTTTGTTTTACGGGACATGGTGTATATACATATATGTTTTTGTATTTCTTTGTATTTACAATGTTCTCGAACAAGTCTCCTTGATATTATACATTAAAATTAACAACAAAATATGATGCCATAAGTTTTCCAAGAATGGGGCCCCAGGCCACACTAATACCACGAACATTACTTCATGTATTATTGATATTTTATTATTTATTTTTTATTTGATATTATTGATGAAAGCAGAGAAGAAAATGCGTTTTAAGAGGTGTATTTTCAATGCACAACAATGGGAATTACACAAACAATAAAGAAATTATTTATTCGAACCACGAGCTGCATCAGCCCCATTAAGGCCTGTTTAGTGTTTACACGTGGCAACTTTTAGCGCAACTTAAATTAATCGCTGTTGTGGCAACTTTACCAGCAACTTTACCTGCAACTTGGCCGGCAACTTTTATAGCAACTTGGCTAGTTTGACTGTAAAATAGTGGGTCATTTTATTTTCTAGCTAGTTTGATAATTAAATCTGATTATCCCGCTTTATTCGCCAACGCAAATTCCTTCAAGCTGCCGTAAAAGTTGAGCAACTTTTACGGCAACTTTTTTACGTGTTTACACGGAGCAACTTGATCGGCAACCTGGGTTGCTCTACAAGTTGCCGAGAAAGTTGCTCTAAAAGTTGCCACGTGTAAACAGGCCATTAGATTCCTTCCTCTACACACCATCACCATCTCGCAACATGATCGCTTCGCAGTGGTATTGGGTCGAAGGTCCGAATGAGACGAAGTGGTTCGTCCTGGAACCTCTCGCAGCAGTTTCAGTGTAGTAAAGATAATTGTAGGCCCCGTGAAATTGAAACAACTACCAAAACGTAACGTAACGCAACTTTGAAGTAATGGTATTTTACCCTACAGCAATAATAAAATGCCGAAAAGTATGATTTCTTATATCAGCTGATCGAGGTATTCTAGAATGCAGTGGGCAGGCCTGGTATTAAGATGGCCTTGATATAAGGTATTTTTTTATACTAGCTAGTATGTTCGTCAACATGTTAGCTATTATTGTTATAATTTTATTACATATCTTAAAATAGTTCAAAATTAATATATTAGCTAGTTTTTGTTACTTTAAATTGTTGTTCTAGATATATAAAAATGTTCCAGAATTGTTTCTGTAACCTTTTTAAGAGTTCTTGAACATAGTTCTAGAAATTTAGTATATAATAGCGAAAATGTATGTGAATCGTAAACAAATCATACAAATATAAGAAATGGCCAATATTATCTATTATACCTCTTGTTAATTACTCCAGAAATTGAACAATAAAACAAAATATTATATTGTGTATAATGTACCTTTATCTCACTTCGGTCCCTCGTTTCAATATTTCACTCACTCGCTTCGCTCGTTCGTGTAGATATTAACACTCGGGACCGGCGTCAGATAAAGTGCTACATTATACACAATATAATAAATAGTTATTATTTTATCTCCAATTTGTTACAGTTTAATAATGCTGATTGGCTGTTATATAACCACTTTAACCAATCATTGTGGAGGCGGGTTGAAGAAGTGGGACATTTAAAGATACAAGAGGATGTTGATATAATACGGAGTATGAATAAATTGGTTAAGGTTTGTGTTGTTCTCATGATACATAAATGTATTAATTGGCGTACGGACAATTCCGACCCGGACAAATCCGTCCCGGACAATTCCGACCCGGACAATTCCGAACCGGACAAATCCGACCCGGACAATTCCGACCCGGACAATTCTGACCCGGACAATTCCGACCCGGACAAATCCGACCCGGACAATTCCGACGATGGATGGATGTTAATTTTACTAATTATACTGAAATTACTGTAGCTATATTAAACATACATACTGTTTGTTTAACAAACTGAGGACGGACGCAAATATAATCTCGGCGAATTAATATCCCGCCTCAATGTTAAATTATCAAGTAAGGGGAAAGGAGCAGGTTACTGTAGCGCGCTATTCTAACCAAAACAATAAACTAAACACAATAGAACAGGTTACAGTTTTATTTTTGGGAGTAATCAGCTGTTATTTGCGTCGAATTTCCCCTGGACTGGAGAGGGATGAATTTTTATTGCTTCGAAAGTCCCCCAACCCCTATCTGATTAAACAATATGGTATGTTAATTTATGAAATCATCAAATATTTTATTTAATTGTGTGGAATTAATTTCGCACTACCACATCTTCAGGGCGACATATTTTCCAGCTTTATAACACAGTGTGACATTATTTCTCAGTATGTCCCTACTAGTTCAACAAGTTCATCTTATCTGCGCAACAAACCTTTCTAAAACGATTCAACATATCGATTATAATAAGCATATGATAATACGCAGTGTCATGTACGGTTTCCTAGAAAAGACAAACACAAATATTATAATCGTTAATTTACATTTTCTCATTCTTTCAATACATCGATATCAATGTCGTACACTCAACTACAGCTTTGGATACCCTTCGAAATGGGTTCTACGTAAAATTTTACATATATAGTGAAAAAATGGTGCTTTCCTCACTACATACATTTTCTATGTATTTCCAGAATATCCAGTATGTCACCGCGTCATTAATAGGCTGTTCTAGAAAGTTTAAGTGCATAACTACAAATAATTCCCCACAAATAAATAAAATTAGATTCGCCATTGTTCATAATTAGCACATTAAAGCTTTTACGGCCCTCGTTCTATTATCAAAATCACTCGTGCCGTAACGCTATAAAGTAGTCTTTTATGAACAATGACGTATATATAGTTATATCTGTGCCTTTTTGAATTTATATTATCTTTTTAGGAGATTTGTGGTACCGGTACAAGAACACAGTGGAGAAGAAAGAACAGGGAGTGTAATTTGTATAATTTAAGGCCACAAACAGTAACTGAAGAGTTGACAAATTATAGTGTGAATAAATCTACAACGGGTAATTTGTATTTGAAATATTTGTAAAAAAAATTTTTAGTATAGGGTCAGGTTGGACTAACAATATCGGTGCACAATTTGGTTAATTGTACGAAAATACTTATATACACCGCGCCCCGGAATATGGTGTCGTAATTCAATCACACGACATCCCAAATTTTTATACTGTACATATATCTTAATGAAATTGTATGAAATTTGAAACAGAGATAGTTTCACCTCCCGACCACTGACTGGGTGAGCCAGAATTTTTATTTTTGCTTTCAATCTTTAGCTACAAGCGTTTAAAAAAAGTGCCTCCCGCGATATTACACCAGTTACACCGCAGTTATTCTTCTACCTTATACTGTATGTAGCTGTTTGTTGGTACCAATGGAAAGCTGGTCATGCAACTACTACTAGGATCGACATGCTGCATTGCAGCTGCCTTTTTAAGAATGCTGTGCCGGCTTATCGACAAAATTGCACCGCCACAACTCCCTATCACCCATGACATTTGCTAGATCATCCGTCTCAAGAAGAAAGTCATGGGCTGTCCACCATGCTTATTCACTCCATGAGGCTGCCAAAGTACAAGATTATGCACTGGCTGGTCCTCACGGCGAAAGCAATGTCCTGCAAAGCGGAGGCGATTTTGTTCTAATGCAAGGTCATGCAAGGATTCCAAATATGTAACACAATTTGAATTTCGTTGAAAAATAGCTGAGATATGAGCGTTCAAATGTTGCATGGTTTTGCACTGGCGCGAGGCTATTTTATTCTATTTCATAAATAAACCATATTCTGGAACATTTTTTAAATGTATGAATAGCTACGTATTAGTGTGATTAAAGAAGCAATGCATTGTTGCCCAGCTACGTATTTGTAAGTATTTATAAAGTATTTATAGGGGAACAACCGATTAAATCAGTACAATCTTGTAGTTATATGGGCTTACCCCTGCCATCAAACTCGAGAGCTTTGAAACACACGATTTTGAACAAGTTATGGATGAATGTCGCTATGATAAACACTTAGGGTTTCGCTGTTGATAATATGAGCATCGGTGTACTGACTACGCGATCCCTTAGTTTACCAAGTGTTCTGTAAGGCTCGTCATCACTAGAATCAAAAGACATAATCGAAATTGCCACCTCAACAAGAAAAGCCATGCGTAGCCTACTACGGGTATCAAAGATGTCAAATGTCATCCTGAATAATTTGTTCCAAATACCAGATGTATCTGACATCATACGTGGAAACCAATGTCGCACTATATATTATACATTTAATTGCGGCAATAAAAAAGTAATGTATCTGTTCTATTATCTACTTGGAGTGAACATTACTGGCCAGGGTAATGTTAAATTATATTCAACCTATAACATATCTTCATGGGAATCCAACATACCGAGTCTTACATCTCTTGCAGTTCATAAATACGCCATAAAGTCTTGTCTTAGTAAACTTAAAAGCACCTGCATCACCCTAACACCCCGAGAGAGTTATAAAATACTGCATTTAAAAATTATCTATGGAAAATGTTGAGTAAATTTTAATATCCGAAGGTCACTTATTCAGGACATTCTAGATATTTGAACATTGTTTGTCTTGTCTTACCTTCTTATACCATACGCCACTTGTGATTCAGTTTTCAATGATTCTTATTTTTGTGTGCAAGTGAAATCATTAGTATGTCGTCCGACCATTTAACTAATTAAAGCCGCCGGAGCCTTATACCGGATTGAAATAATAATAATAATAATTTGGATAAACAAAAATTTCCAGATTATGATGCATTTATTAAAATAGAATAAAATAGCCTCGCGCAGGTGCATAACCATGCAAAATTTGAACGCCCATATCTCAGCTATTTTTCAACGAAATTCAAATTGTGTTTCATATTTGGAATCTCTGCTTCCTCGACTCTTGTATTAAAATTGGCAGGGGAAAAATCATTCATCGAAGCCCTCCTAGAGACCTCCCTGTATGCGTTTAACCCAGAAGTTATCCGAAACTACCGGTCGTACCGCTCCGAACGCGAGGAGAATTTTGTTAACGAGGGATACTCCCGCGGTCCAGCATTCCAAACCTCGGTTTGGAAGACTCATGGCCAGACTAACAGGCATGTTGTCACCCGGACGACAGCCCACGGATTCCACTTTAAAGTCTGCAACAACTCCGTTCCCTTCCATGCCTTAACCCCGGAATGCCATTGCAAGTTCTGCAAACTCTCCTGCAGTGACCGCTACCACATACTTTCCTGCAACCTCTGCCCGCCGCTGTCGGTACTCGCCGCAAACTAACCACAACGCCCGACCCCCCCCCCCCCCCACTCCCCTCGCATATTACTGTACTTTTATATACTGTACTGTATTGGTATATGTTTTTCTCCTATTGGCTGATTGGTATACTGTATCTCATATTTACCCCGCCCGGGGTGTATCTATTAATATATATTTGGAATCCTTGCATGACCAGCTCTCCATTGGTACCAACAAACAGCTAGAAGGTAGAAGTATACTTGCGGTTTAACTGGTGCAATATCGCTGGAGACTCTTTTTTAAACGCTTGTAGCTAAAGATTGAAAGCAAAAATAAAAATTCTGGCTCACCCAGTCAGTGGTCGGGAGGTGAAACTATCTCTGTTTCAAATTTCATGCAATCCCATTAAAATTTGTAGAAAAATTAGGGGGGGGGGGGGGGGTGTCACTGAATTACGACACTATATTCTGGGACATGGTGTAAGGCGCGCTGTGTACTCCTGTGACATGCCGCGGTGTACTCCAGTGTGTCTGGAACTGCTGTTGAAAGAATTGAATTTCTAATATAAGTTAATTAAAGTCTCTGGTGTAAATATTTGCTTCAATACAGTAATAATTGGTGCTTACAATGTATATTTTATATATTCTGTTCTTATTTACCGTTAATGTGTGGTACTATGGTGGTACCCATGTTTTCAAGATCACCTCTCTGGTGTGATACAAGGCGCGCCCACCAATTGATTTGTTTTTTATATTCTCTTGTACTGTATGTTAACACTATAATGAAGGACATTGGCGTTGAAGGGTATTTGAAATCTCTGCATTATCTGTTATTTGTTAGATGAATCTGTCATTTTGGCTACCAACAGAACCAAATGTATAGAAAAGCTAAGAGTCATAACTGATTACTGCTCGCAATATGGCATGAAGATCAGTCTCATTAAGACCAAGTTCATCGGGTAGTGATTTAAACAACACTATTATAGGAGACCTTACAATGGTAACTGCAATTACTACATCTACCTCGGCTTTCATATCACTCAATTTGAAGTTTGGTCGAATCTCATAAACTACACGATGATACAGCAGATGCACTAAGCAGTCTAGTTCCAAGCCTTCCTTTCCAAAGTTAAGATTTATTCCATTATGGACCAAACTCATGGTATTTTCAATTATCTTCAATGGTCTTCAATTATCAATTATCTTCTTCAAGGCCTTTGATTCAGTCTCTCGCTCTCACGTATGTTCAGCATACTTTCATTATATGGGATTCCTGATGAAATTATTGCAGCAATCAGATCAGTATACGTTGTTTCGGCAACATTTGTGTCCACTGTTGACGGTGACACATAACCATTTGAAGTGTTATGGGGCGTCCTCCAGGGAGACACACTTACACCATTCTTGTTCATAATTGTGGTTGACTATGTTCTACGCATGTCCTTAGATCATCATAATGATGATGGGGTGATGATAACTCCACCTACTGGCTCCAGAAGTCGAGGAAATCCTGCCAAGTACCTAACTGATCTAGACTTTGCTGATGATTTAGGAGTAATCTCTGAATCACTAGAGGGAGCCCAACGGCTCCTCAGCTCATTAGAACATGCTGCTTCTAGTGTTGGTCTTTTTATTAACTCCAGAAAGACCACAATTTTGACAGTTTACTTTGAAAGTCCTCAGCAAGTCTCTGATCGGATGAGCATAAGCTCAAAGGATGGTATGCTTGAGCATGTGGACAACTTCTGTTACTTGGGATCATGGATCCGGAAGTCAGATGAGGACCTTCGAATACGTAAGGGAAAGGCATGGGCAGCCTTAAATAGGCTTTCCAGGATTTGGAAGTCACCGAGAATTAATCGGAAACTTAAGGTCGATTATTTAGAGCAGCAGTAGTTCCAGTACTCCTATATGGGAGTCCATGCTGGGCTCTAACTGCTAAGGACACCAAATCTCTGGATGGTACATTCACAAGAATGCTACGCCGGGTACATTGTGTCAAGTACAATGCACACATCTCCAACCAGACACTATATAACATTGGAGGTGTCTCTTTGGTTTCCCCAAGCTTGACACTAGAACAAAATCGCCTCCGCTTTGCAGGACATTGCTTTCGCCGTGAGGACCAGCCAGTGCATAATCTTGTACTTTGGCAGCCTCATGGAGTGAATAAGCATGGTGGACAGCCCATGACTTTCTTGAGACGCATCTTAAAGGACACTGGCCTTGAAGATGCGGATGATCTAGCAAATGTCATGGGTGATAGGGAGTTGTGGCGGCGCAATTTTGTTGACAAGCCGGCACAGCATTCTTAAAAATGCAGCTGCAATGCAGCATGCCGATCCTAGTAGTAATCATTATGATGATCTAAGGACATGCGTAGAACATAGTCAACCACAATTATGAACAGGAATGGTGCAAGTGTGTATTCCTGGAGGACGCCACATAACACTTCAAATGGTTCTGTGTCACCATCAACATTAGACACAAATGTTGTCGAACCATCGTATACTGATCTGATTGCTGCAATAATTTCACCAGGAATCCCATATATTGAAAGTATGCTGAACATACGTGAGCGAGAGACTGAATCAAAGGCCTTGAAGAAGTCAACAAAGATAACAGCCAGATGTCTGTCTTTCTTTTTTGATAACTCTTCAATTATCCTTCTAAGTGCCAAAATGGGCTCCATGGTCCCACGACCTTTACGGTCCACGGAGCAGTCTCTCAATGGGATCCCTGATGCGATTTAATATAATTCTATTGTATAGCTTTGCAGCAATCGAGATCAATGAGATTCCACGAAAAGAACCATAGAGTGTTAGGTTGCCCTTCTAGGGAGCTGGCACCAACTTATTTGTTTTCATTTCTTGTGGGACTCTTGTTGTTCGGTACATGTCTACTATGATGGGATAGATGAGCTTTAAACACTCAGGTATTTTAAAGACCTCAGGGGGAACACCATCTACTCCACTGGCACGATTGGTTTTAATACTCTTTGCAGCAACCTTCACTTCTGCAAATATCTGGGAGTACAGACTCAGACACTTTTACTTCTATAAAGTTATCAGGCAACACCTTGTCATTATTGAGGAGCTTTTTAAAGTGGCCCTTCCAACCGTTGAGGCGATCGGCTGGTGATTCAGCCTTAACCTTGGTGGTTGGTTGGCTTTTCCGCCCAGTAAGCAAGTTGATCGATTTCCCCTGTCTGCTGTCGTCAGCATCATTGATGGCATAAACCTGTTGGTTTATTAGCTCCTGTAGATTAACAGAGTACTGCCTGTTCAGGGACCTAGATGCAGCCTTAACTGCATTCTTGGCCGCTGTAGTCTGTTTGAGTCGGGACTCTTTCTGCGCCTTATTGAGGTCATTTCGGCACTTCTGAATTTTGTTGTCAGTCCAGGGGGCCCTTTTCCTGTTTCGACGGTATGCAGGAACTGTTTCTGCAGCTGCTAACTTAACTGCTTCTGTGAAGGCAGTATAGCCCTCACAGTGATCTGCCGCCTCAGAGGTCAGAACCTCATACCTGTTGCTCAGCTGTAGTGTGAAGCTGTATCTCACACATGGCTGTTGCAACAGAGAGGACCAGTCATGCCGCGGCAAGGTAGATTTCGTTGTTCAGCTAGCATGCAGACTAAGTCTTACCTTGGCCACAATAAGGCGGTGATCACAGGAGAAGGGTCCAAGTGTAAATACATTACAGTCTTGTATAGAGCTCCTGTATTTCCTACGAAACAGAATATTGTCTATCTGGGACTTGTGACCACTGGGTCCACTATGAGTCCATAGCTTTCCAGTTCACTTCTTGAACTGGGTTCCAGCCGAAAACAATCCATTTCCAGAGATAAAATACGTTAAATCATACTGAAATAATAATGTAAACTTTATTTCACGCCGTGCTACATAGCATCCCATAGCACATCATAGAGTCTACTTTTTTGCGGCGTATTTCACGCCAACTTGAAAAGAAATTATATATACATTATTATAGTATATTATTTAAGTCGTTACCGGTATATTATTATTGTTAACCAATGATTGTAATGAATTAACAGTATTGAGAATTGAGACACATAATAAATAAAAGTTACCCTAGCAACCATCACAAACATACAATACAATAATACAAATACTATGATATCCTTTTTAGACACTGAGTTTGAATTGTAGACGTTGTTTGGTGAACTCCTTGTATCCTACATATTAATTGGTCCAATGTTGGGGAGGCCAGGTAAAGGTGGCGCCGAAGCTAAAAATAATATTTGAGGAATCTCAATCTCAGGAGTCTCAATTATATGGCCTAACCTATTATAAAAGGGCGGGACATTTAAGCTGATTGATTATATTTAAATACAAGCTCAAATTCCCCTAAATATAGGGGAATTAATAATATAGGGAAATAATCTAAATATAGATAAAATTAGCAACGCGCTGCTTTTCTATAAGTAAATCCCTGTAATTATTGAATAAAATTGTCGCGAAATTAAATATTCAATTCTTATCAGATCAAGCCTAGCCTAAGCCGACAATTAATAATTTAACATAGTAGTAGCTAGTAGGCCTAAGTTAAGTGTGGTTAGAACCGTGACAGAGATCCCTACCGGTACCTGCCAGGGTAGGTATATAACCGGGACCCAGCTCTTTATATTCCAGTGCAGCAGTAGGCAGGTAGGCCTAGGTAACCGGTACCTATGTTGTACCGTACGGCAACGGGCCTAACTTCCTAATTCATATCATCAGCAATCAGTCCCAGACCAAGCTATTCCAGTACACAGGCAAACAGGCCTATTAGCTAACCCGCTATTACTATATATGTGACATGTACGGTACCCGGTAGGCTTCCCTACATAGTTTGTAATACAGTACAGCAGTACACAACAAATGATAGGCCTACCTGATAAGAAATTAATATTTAATTTCGCGACAATTTTATTCAACAATTTCGGGAATTTCCTTATAGAAAAGCAACGCGTGGCTAATTTTATCTAAAAGTAGGTACCCGGTGATATTTTTTGTGCTCTTTATATTTTCGAATGTGTTCGATTGTGTTCGGCAGTTTTTGTAGTGTGTGTGTGTTCTTGTGTGTTCGCCTGTGTTTTGTAAAAATAACTATCCTACAAAACTGCAGTAGCTAGACTTACGGTAGATGAAAAACAACACGCCTTCTGAAATTACCTTTCCCACAATTTAATACAATAGTATTAGATTGAATAGGAAACTTTTACTTCCTTGGTATTTTGCTTTAGGAATTATCTTACAGCCAGTATTCACTACTACTACTAGGATCGGCATGCTGCCAGTATTCACAGCCCGCTATAGTGTCGCACATTGAGCGCAAGTGAAATAATTTATAGTTTATTGTTTTGGTTAGGGCATTATATAGATACTGTAACAAGTAATAATTGTTTGATTTCGAATTTTCACATCCTATGCATATTGCATAGTTGGATCAATTGTAAACTACGCATTAAGTAAGATATACTAAAAATAACTTAATAATAAATAATCCAATTATTAACCCACCCACACTCCAAAGTACCCAGCAGATTCTGTGAAGTACTGTTTAGTTTGTTGTTTTTATATAAATTTTGAGGAAATAATTAAATTCAATTCAATTCAATCCAATCCACCATCTGAAAGTAACTTACAGAGATTGGAACAATGTTCTCAACAATAGGAACAAAGTTCGCATTGATAGGAATAAAGTTCGCAATAATTGGAACATAATTATCCTTGAAAATTCGATAGGAACATAGTTCGCAAGTAGAGGAACAAAGTTCGCTACGCGTTGAAACAAAATTCACAAAAATACAATAGGAACAAAATTCGCAAAATATCAATAAGAACAAAATTCGCGCCACCCTATGTTCAGTATTGTCTGGTTTATAAATAAATAAAAGAACTTATTACCCGGTCTTATTTTATTATCATACTAGGAATGCCGAATGGGTGTGGGTTGTTTCAGTAGAAATCCTGGAGTGGAATTAATAAATGAACGTATGATGAATTTATATATAAATAGTAACGATTAGTAACGATAACGATTTGTAGAAAGATTATTAAAGTTTGGGTTATGATTTTGAAAAATATTATAGGTACTCTAGTAGCTACAAACTGAAACTTAATTCCCATAATTTAACATAAACATATGGTTAATTGTACTCACCCTCACACTTTGCGTTTTCAATTGTGTATCCGAGTTCGCACAGACATTGGGCCTCGCCTTGCTGATTGATACACTTACCATGCTCTCCACAGTCAATACCATGGCAAGGGTCTATTGTTTAGCAATAAATAAAATAATGAAAATTATGTAGGTCGAGGTATATACATAGACAATATCGATTTAAAGATAAATTATTATATGTTGTTCATATAATAACATATAATAATTTATATATCTCAGACCTCAGACCAGGTAATGTTTCATATACCTCAGATCAGGCCAGGTAATGTTGGTCACAAGTTACAGGGAACACGACGTATACGGTAACATTGGGGTGAGATATAAATTCTCCAAAATGGGAATTGTGTCAAGTTTTCCCCCTGCCTTTAAACAAAATTAGTTACAAAAATATTAATGCGTGGTAAGGTTATTCTATTCGCGACAATTTTGGGCTTATTTTTATTTATACTATGTAAGTAGACCTATACTCTTGCATTCCTTAACAAGCAGCTTTTTATATTATTTTAAACGGAATGGTCATATTATTAAGGAGTACAACGGAAATAGAGTATATATGAACAGTGAAGAATACACATGTATGGTGTGTTAATTGTTTAAAAAACTTTGAATATACTACAGTATATTCAAAGTTTTTGGTCAACGCTCTTGGTCAACACACCGATATAATAGTGTAATACTATATAATAGTACATGAATTGCGCATAATGTAAATACACCTAAACAGTTAATTACCCACCACCAGCTGACGTTACCATAGCAACAAACATACACAATAACAATACACATAAAAAATAATATACTTCGTAAGGCCTAGCAGTAAGCAACTACATGCAATACTATAGTGATAATGGAACTCTTGAACTATTAATGTAAGAATTATAATATACTTACCAAGACAGCAACTTGGGCTACAGTTACTGTATTCGCATTCAACACCTGGGCAGTAATCGTAGTGTTCATCACATATGAGTTTGTTGTCAACATATGTACCATGATCAACCGCCATTCCTTGATTAAATTAATACAAAAAATAAACTTTATTCCAAAATTGTAACATTACTCAACGCCGTTAGTATTAACAGCGAGTTGTTATTTAGCACTTTACAATTTTAGGGGACATTACAACATTGTATTGGCCTGTACATTTAGTATTGTATTTGGTGTTATTGTTTACGTGGTAACCCTAACCATGACGGCGTTAAGTAATATCCCCCTAGTGGACATTACTTAACGCCGTCATGGTTACCACGTAAACAATAGGTGGAAATTTGCCTGACAGCCAGATAGGCCTACTGCATTACCTACCGGTAGGCGGGGTATAGCTATTAATAACCAGTACAGTAGGGCCTACCTATATTATTAAAACATGGATCCAAACGCCACCATAAATATAAGCTAACTTATTTATAACATAATTTATGTCATTTTTACATTTATTTATACAGCAACTAATTTAATTTGTGCAGTTTCTATCACTTATAATGTATATGTACAATCATTTCGTAATGTTAAAATGTGCTACTTTACACACAAGTATGTAAATAGTTATTGCAAAAAATATACTCCAAACAAAACGGTTAAACTTGTGTAACTATCCCACTATCCATCCATGTTCTATTCACTTTTGTTTATTGTTTTGGTTAGAATAACGTACCACTGTGCCTTTCCCTTAATTGATAATTTCACATAGAAACGAGATATTAATTCGCCGAGATTGGATTCGCCCCCCTCCCCTGACTGAACTCTCCTGGGATTCGCTGTGGGGTTAAACAATTCAAAATGATAGTCAATGTGTTATGTAAGTTTTTGAAGAAGTGTCTACAAAGAAAGACAGGTATTTGGCTGTCTATCGTATACCTTTGCTCATGGGTTCGGAGGTTTGGTGATAATCTCCGAATTCGCAAATTGAAAGCCTTGTCTGCCAACTATCAGCTATCCAGGATCTGGAAGATCTGTGCTATATCATATCAGCTGGGCTCTATAACTGCTGAAGAGACCAGGACTTTGGAATTTTACTCATTATTATTTAATATACTCAATGATTAATTATTATTTAACTAATTAAATTCATAAACTTACCTCCTTTTAACATGGCGACGATTACGACAAAGACTAGTGTCTCCTTTAATGATAGATAAGCCATTATAAATACAGATGGATAAAAAAGGATTAATTGGTTTCAGTTTGTCAGTTTCTGATCTCTGGTGTGTCCTTTGTGTAAAAAAAAAGCAGGCGAAAAAAGGTGAAAATTAACGGTAGGTAATAGAACCCCGGGCAATGAACTAGCTTAAATAATATAAATGGCTACATAAATGATTTAGTAAACTGCATTCATGAATTTTTTTTATTGTTTAAGTTTGACACAGTAACCTGCTCCTTTACGTTAAATTTATTTATTGGAAAACTTGTTTTTCCACAAGTTATTAATTTTATATCATTTATGACTGCGGATTGTTATGTATATTATTGTTTGTTTCCATGGATACTCGTACCTACAGTATCTTATCAGCCAAAATCTAAACATGTCATGGGAATCAATCCGAAGGCACCTTTCTCCTGTAAGGATGTATGGCCAGTTACTCACACACCATTGTGAATGTCTTACCCTATGCAGCCTTTTTCTGTAGTATCCCAGCTGAAGTCATCAAGCTGCATACACCAACAAACAGTTAACACACATCGCAACAAAAGTCCAGACTAGTTCATCCACCTATATATATGGCTTACCAGACCACTCTGTCAACAAGTTGTATAGACTCACCGAAAGAGCGTAACAAACTTATAATTTATTAATTAATAAATAATTTACATTTACATTTTCTAGACTTATAATATCTCATTGAAGTAAATTAGTTTTGCTGTGCATATTATCCCCTTAAGATTGTTAGTTTAGAATAAATTAAGTTCCTTCTGATACTAAGAACTGTGAATGATAATTAGTTTAAATGATATATGAATTGTATTTCATCATTAAAATCAAAAAAGCTCCCAGCTGCTTTGGAATCAATAGTCTAACTGATGATGCAACTAATGATAATAGCGGGAAGTCAACCCATGATAATGAATAGTTATTAATTGGGGACAGATAATAATAGAATTGATTAAAATAGCAGATAACCCCGCCACTACTCTCTATGGATCTAGGAAACCCGATTATCGCTAGTACAGCTGGTTGATCTCAAATATTATACCAAACCCAACGCCGCAATATGTTACATACTAATAATCGTATCAGCTATGCTAATAGTATCGGGTGCCAAGCCAATTTGTTGTGCTGATAACAGGACGTTCGCCATTCCAGCCAATAATAACTACCTCACAAGTAGCCCATGCGATCTCAATTATCTCAGAGGTTAACTCCTTAACTCCCCACGGCATGGAGTTTGGGCTTCTTCCTAACTATCCAATGGCAATGGATCCATTGACAACTTTGACGTCATCTTAAGCTACTTGGGGAGGAAGAAGGGCTTTGGCTTATCTCTTATATTTATAGTGTTGGATCCTGCACCAAATTAATTAAGCTGTAATTAAACACAAAGTAAACAACAAACTCTCAACCTCAACACGTGGAATGTACATCAATCGCAGTATCGCTACACATTGCGACAGCGCTATACAGCGATATACAGCGCTATACAGCGATATACAGCGATTACAGCGATAATTCTTTCGGCAGACACCGAGACCGCGAGAGGGTGCTGTGTGAACATACTTCAGATATCAGATTCTGTGTTAACAGTTTATTCAGCTGTAAACTTGCCGTATATATGCAAAGGTTTTAACCAATCAGAGTCCGAAAAATGCACCCACATGGACTTTGCTTTGGTATCCATATCAACAACCATGTATATCTGGATAAAAGCAGGTTCGTTAGTAATATTTGAGTGCAAACATCTAAAATATGGTGCTAACAATACAAACAACCCTATAAGTCTTCAAATGGCACATTCACAAGAATGCTACGCCGTGTTCACTGTGTCAAGTACAATGCACACATCTCCAACCAGACACTACCTATATAACATTGGAGATGTCTCCTTGGTTCCCCCAAGCTTGACACTAGAACAAAGCCGCCTCTGCTTTCGCCGTGAGGACCAGCCAGTGCATAATCTTGTGCATTGGCGGCCTCATGGAGTGAACAAGCATGGTGGACAGCCCATGACTTTCTTGAGACGCATCTTAAAGGACACTGGCCTTAAAGATGCGGATGATCTAGCAAATGTCATGGGTGATAGGGAGTTGTGGCGGTGCAATTTTGTCGACAAGCCGGCACAGCATTATTAATATATATGTAAAATATATATAATGCAGCTGCAATGCAGCATGCCGATCATAGTAGTAGTAGTTCAAGCGGAAAAATAGTTAGAAAAAGAAGACACTTGTATAAGCAATAATAAAATATTTAAAGTAATTGTTTCTATTTATAGGTTAGAATAACTTTTTACAGTGGTTAAATGGTTGGTTATGAAGTTCACTGGAATCGATAGATTTATTTATCATAAGTTCTGCATTCTTTGCTTATATATAACATAAATACAATAGTTAGTTATTCAATCCATGGCTACATTATTATTATTGATTATATGAGTGAAACATGCTGTTATTGTTCCAAGTGCCTTTCCTTCTGGTTGAGTATCTTGCTGGATTGACTTTAATTAAGCGGCACAACAATTAACATGTTGTCACTCAATCAATCTCTTGATTCTACCAAGTAGCAACCAACTGTCAATCAATTAACAACTAGAGTACCAACTCTTATATTTATCGACATTTTTTAGTAATTGTCAAATTAATTAGACTCGTAAGTTATGGATTAACATATTAATTGACGTAGCTGAGTTGCTTGATATTGATTCATCTGATGGTGGGTTTGGACCTGGGTGTATCGTATTGGATCGAAGTTCCGAATGAGAATAATTTCACCACCCGTTCGTTATACAGTAGTTTTCGAGGAAGGTGATGTAGAGAATTAGGTCTGTGTTTCAAAGTTTTCTAGTGGTTCTTCTAGTTAAGAAAGTCCACAAAACTTGTTCTGTTAGGCTTGTCAAGTCTGTCAAGGTTTCTCTATTGGCAAAAAATCATATCTTACAGTATAATCATTCTATTTATCGAATCGGATGATATATACCGTAGCTAATAGAATCCAACAATTCATTATGAAATATCAGTAATAACAAATAACTGCAATACAAAGGTTCTGTAATCTGTGAGTGCGTTGTTTAATATACATCCTCAATCAAACAACAGATAAGACTCTTTTGTTACGCAATCCTTGACATTATTTAATAATTTATCCCATTTTTTTATTATTTAAGTAAATGTGCAGTTGTTTACGCAGGTTAGTGAAATTATATATGTTACGTTTGGTGTCAAACTGTAGTGCAGTTCTTCCTCATGTATATACAGTATACACTGACTCAAACTGTAGTACAGTTCTTCCTCAGGTACATATACACTGACTCAAACTGTGGTACAGTTCTTCCTCAGGTACATATACACTGATTCAAACTGTAGTACAGTTCTTCCTCATGTACATATACATTGACTCAAACTGTAGTACAGTTCTTCCTCATGTACATATACATTGACTCAAACTGTAGTACAGTTCTTCCTCATGTACATATACATTGACTCAAACTGTAGTACAGTTCTTCCTCACGTACATATACACTGACTCAAACTGTAGTACAGTTCTTCCTCATGTACATATACACTGACTCAAACTGTAGTACAGTTCTTCCTCATGTACATATACATTGACTCAAACTGTAGTACAGTTCTTCCTCATGTACATATACACTGACTCAAACTGTAGTACAGTTCTTCCTCATGTACATATACATTGACTCAAACTGTAGTACAGTTCTTCCTCACGTACATATACACTGACTCAAACTGTAGTACAGTTCTTCCTCATGTACATATACACTGACTCAAACTGTAGTACAGTTCTTCCTCATGTACATATACATTGACTCAAACTGTAGTACAGTTCTTCCTCATGTACATATACACTGACTCAAACTGTAGTACAGTTCTTCCTCATGTACATATACACTGACTCAAACTGTAGTACAGTTCTTCCTCAGGTACATATACACTGATTCAAACTGTAGTACAGTTCTTCCTCAGCTACATATACACTGATTCAAACTGTAGTACAGTTCTTCCTCATGTACATATACACTGATTCAAACTATAGTACAGTTCTTCCTCAGGTACATATTCACTGACTCAAACTGAAGTTCAGTTCTTCCTCATGTACATATACACTGACTCAAACTGTAGTACAGTTCTTCCTCAGGTACATATACACTGATTCAAACTGTAGTACAGTTCTTCCTCAGGTACATATACACTGATTCAAACTGTAGTACAGTTCTTCCTCAGCTACATATACACTGATTCAAACTGTAGTACAGTTCTTCCTCATGTACATATACACTGATTCAAACTATAGTACAGTTCTTCCTCAGGTACATATTCACTGACTCAAACTGAAGTTCAGTTCTTCCTCATGTACATATTCACTGATTCAAACTGTAGTACAGTTCTTCCTCATGTACATATACATTGACTCAAACTGTAGTACAGTTCTTCCTCATGTACATATACATTGACTCAAACTGTAGTACAGTTCTTCCTCATGTACATATACATTGACTCAAACTGTAGTACAGTTCTTCCTCACGTACATATACACTGACTCAAACTGTGGTACAGTTCTTCCTCAGGTACATATACACTGATTCAAACTGTAGTACAGTTCTTCCTCATGTACATATACATTGACTCAAACTGTAGTACAGTTCTTCCTCATGTACATATACATTGACTCAAACTGTAGTACAGTTCTTCCTCATGTACATATACATTGACTCAAACTGTAGTACAGTTCTTCCTCACGTACATATACACTGACTCAAACTGTAGTACAGTTCTTCCTCATGTACATATACACTGACTCAAACTGTAGTACAGTTCTTCCTCATGTACATATACATTGACTCAAACTGTAGTACAGTTCTTCCTCATGTACATATACACTGACTCAAACTGTAGTACAGTTCTTCCTCATGTACATATACATTGACTCAAACTGTAGTACAGTTCTTCCTCACGTACATATACACTGACTCAAACTGTAGTACAGTTCTTCCTCATGTACATATACACTGACTCAAACTGTAGTACAGTTCTTCCTCATGTACATATACATTGACTCAAACTGTAGTACAGTTCTTCCTCATGTACATATACACTGACTCAAACTGTAGTACAGTTCTTCCTCATGTACATATACACTGACTCAAACTGTAGTACAGTTCTTCCTCAGGTACATATACACTGATTCAAACTGTAGTACAGTTCTTCCTCAGCTACATATACACTGATTCAAACTGTAGTACAGTTCTTCCTCATGTACATATACACTGATTCAAACTATAGTACAGTTCTTCCTCAGGTACATATTCACTGACTCAAACTGAAGTTCAGTTCTTCCTCATGTACATATACACTGACTCAAACTGTAGTACAGTTCTTCCTCAGGTACATATACACTGATTCAAACTGTAGTACAGTTCTTCCTCAGGTACATATACACTGATTCAAACTGTAGTACAGTTCTTCCTCATGTACATATACACTGATTCAAACTATAGTACAGTTCTTCCTCAGGTACATATTCACTGACTCAAACTGAAGTTCAGTTCTTCCTCAGGTACATATTCACTGACTCAAACTGAAGTTCAGTTCTTCCTCATGTACATATACACTGATTCAAACTGTAGTACAGTTCTTCCTCATGTACATATACATTGACTCAAACTGTAGTACAGTTCTTCCTCATGTACATATACACTGACTCAAACTGTAGTACAGTTCTTCCTCATGTACATATACACTGACTCAAACTGTAGTACAGTTCTTCCTCATGTACATATACACTGACTCAAACTGTAGTACAGTTCTTCCTCATGTACATATACATTGACTCAAACTGTAGTACAGTTCTTCCTCATGTACATATACACTGACTCAAACTGTAGTACAGTTCTTCCTCATGTACATATACACTGACTCAAACTGTAGTACAGTTCTTCCTCATGTACATATACACTGACTCAAACTGTAGTACAGTTCTTCCTCATGTACATATACATTGACTCAAACTGTAGTACAGTTCTTCCTCAGGTACATATACACTGATTCAAACTGTAGTACAGTTCTTCCTCAGCTACATATACACTGATTCAAACTGTAGTACAGTTCTTCCTCATGTACATATTCACTGACTCAAACTGTAGTACAGTTCTTCCTCAGGTACATATACACTGATTCAAACTGTAGTACAGTTCTTCCTCATGTACATATTCACTGACTCAAACTGTAGTACAGTTCTTCCTCATGTACATATACATTGAGTCAAACTGTGGTACAGTTGTTGTTCTTCCTCAGGTATAATGAATGTTGATATAAGTTTCAAATTTACCTTCAAAAAAAGTTTACCAATATGAGAAGAAAATGAAAGAACAAAAGTAGAAACCCCAAACTGCAAGTAACCAACAGAGAAATACAAAAGATACAGGAAATAAAGGGAAATTAATATAACATACAGTAGGCCTGCGTGGTTATTTGTTTTCGAGTGTTTGTGTCAACTTTGTATTATATTAACTCCACTTTATGTACTTGTTTATTGTTACTTGATTGATTATACTGAACATCTATCCTTATCTTATCTACCTATCTTATGCTTCATACAGTATGTTGTTATTTGTGTATTTTGTTCTTCTTTAATGGTTATTTGTGTGTCATTTTTGTTTTATACTGTATTAATTACATTATATCTACTGTACTTTGTGTACTTGCTACAGTTATTTGCGTATGTTAGTTCTGCTGCTGTGCTGTTTATATTAATATTTCCTTTATTTTTCTGTATCTTTTGTATTTCTCTGCTGGTTACTATGGTTACTTGCAGTTTGGGGTTTCTACAGTATTTTTTGTTCTTTCATTTCTTCTCATATTGGTAAACTTTTTTTGGCGGTAAATTTGAAACTTATATCAACATTCATTATACCCGAGGAAGAACAACAAACTGTAGGCCTAGTACAGTTTGAGTCAGTGTATATATACATGAGGAAGAACTGAACTTCAGTTTGAGTCAGTGAATATGTACCTGAGGAAGAACTGTACTACAGTTTGAGTCAGTGTATATGTACCTGAGGAAGAACTGTACTATAGTTTGAATCAGTGTATGTGTACATGAGGAATTATCCTTCTTAAGTACCAAAATGGGCTCCATGGTCCCACGTTAATTTTCTGATAAGTTTGTAATTTTCTGATAAATTTTACTTTACTAAATAATAATAATAATATTTTAGTCAAGTAGACAGTGGTGACAACCGTTCAAATTGGGTATGACTGCAATTTTTTTTCCTGAAAGTGTTCACTTATATAAGACATTTGAAATTATGTCATATTTAACATAGTCAGCATTGAGCATTTTTAATTTAGCAATATTTAACTTAACGACAGATGTTTTGCATAGCAACAAGGTTAAATTAACACGAAGAGGTATTTAATTGACCTATGGAGACACTGTGCAATATAAATAACGAAAAACTAAGCTTGAAAATATAGAAATATAAGGAATAAGCAATATATTTCCAATAATGGGTTACAAATTTTGTAAATAATACATACATAGCGCGGAGTGCACATTTTTGAGCACATCATAGAGGCTAATTAATGCAACGACGTACCTCCCTGTCCTCAGTAATACCTGATGCCATATCAGCTCGCTAATACACTCTAGATATGTATCCTCAATAAGCGGCGGACGTATGAGTTTGAATGTAAATTCGTAGCCAACATATGGATGTAATGGCGTTGCTACTACTATTACAACTTTTTAAGTCGAGCGTCGAACATTATGGCGCTGCATGATGAGTTTCTGCACTGATTTATTTCCTGATGTAGCAGTGTTCACCGAAACGGATTTTTGATGTTTATGTAGGGTGATGTTAGGTTTAATAACTGGTCCGTTTATGCATGTTTCCTGAATTCGGTGACATAATGGCATTTACAGTAAGTAATTAGTATATTTATTAGTACATATATTAGTATTATTAGTATTATTAGTATTAATATTTATATTATTATTATTATTAATATATTATTAGCATTAGTATTATTATTATTATTAATAATATATTATTATTAATATATTATTAGTATTAGTATTATTATTAGTATATATTTATTATTATTTAGATTATTTAATTTTGATAATATAATTATTAATTTACAAAAAATAACACTTGCATTCATTCGCACTTTGCAACTTGCAACATTCGCACACTTGCAATACAAATTACAAGGAACCTTTAGAGCCTGGCAACTACATCTTGCAGTAGAACAAGGTCTTTGGGAATTGCATCTACAGGATGCTATTTTTAATATAGTCTCTGGAGCGTTTCCTGGTGCACCTGGATTTGGTTTAAGTTTGTTATCGGCCGACAACATCCAACCAAAGTTTGTTGGTTCTAGTGGTGGCTGAATAATGTCCCCAGCAGCTTTCCATAACAATTATAACTGCAATCTCGTTCTTCTTATATGCTGACCTACTTGGCCAGTGTATATGGTATAATGAGGCATTCCCATCCACCAGTTCCAAGTCTAGGTTCAAGAGTATCACAATAATGTGCAATGCAAAATAAAGCCGAATTTTGGCCACTGCGCGCATGCATCCATTTTCATTTTCACTAGCAACATGCTCTCTGTCCTCAACAACATTATCATTACTATTAGGTAGCACATGTTCTTTACGAAGGGCCGTTAAGATATTCCTCTCCGCTGGTAATAAAAACATAAAAATATATTTATATTATATCATAATACTTAGCTCATGTATCATATAAACCAGACATTATTTTATATTTTAGGAATACACAGTGCCGGTGGCTACCATAAAAAACACCAGCTACATCAATTTCTATAAATAATCACCAAAGTTTGTGTCTAATCCAAGTAAATTTTCAAGTCGGTAGGCTATGCAGCTATACCATGTTGTTCTTATATTTAATATTAATATACGGTAGTTTTACTAGTTTTGTTTCACTAGCTAATTAAATCTACTACAGTAGCTAGCAAAATACATTAGCTACCAGAAATTACTCAGTACGATTTCAATTACTCTGAAATCAATTTTTAGTGCTACTTCGATACTACTATCACTACTTCGGTACGGTACTACTTTGTTACTAGGCCTACTACTGTAGGCCTACCAAGCAATGTTAAAAAATTAATATTCTGTAGGCCTAAACTGTTATACTATAATATCATCAATAAGGTCATGAATATATTCTGAAACAATTAAAACCTGAAATATCAATGTTATCACATTTTTGTATAATTTCAAAATATAGTAGCTAAACTAAAAATAGAACACTAGCTACCTTAATACATAATATCTACTAATGTTCTAGAACACTAAACAACACAAAAATCAAAAAAAATTATTTTTAAAATTTAAAAACGCTAATTAGTAAAAAAATACTAGCTACCATAAAAAACATAATGTTCGAGAACATTCTTCAATACCAAGTAATGGAAGTCCCAGAGGGGTACCGGTATCTTTTCACAAGAAATAATATTATTAGCGCAAATTAGTACAGGGCGAAGTAGTACCCACTTTTTAAACACTCACGTCATATTAAATGGTGGCATAAAATAAGTAAAATACAATACCTGTAAAAGTGACGTAACAACTTCGATGGTATCGGGCTCTCAAAATACTTAAGTCACCAAGCTCACCATCTCCTAAATCCAAACGAATCCTCACTTTCGCAGCCAATTCGCGTATCGCAGCAATCTGGTTTCGCAAATAGCAAGCAATTCCTTTCTAAGGTTGCCATCGCTGCATTTTATCACACGTTTCCAACGTTTAGGATTTTTGGGATCTATCGCCTTACATTCCTCTCCGCAGATAAGGCAATCTCTCTCAAAATTAAATGGCACTATAGATCGCAATTTTTTACAAAATTAAATGGCACTATAGATCGCAATATTTTAATTGTGTTAGTCGAAGCTGGTAAGCAATCCCCGCCGCCACCCCTCTTTAGGACCCTTTTCATTGCCTAACGTAACCTATTACATTACCTACTGCTTTGTTTGCATAATTTACTACATAAACATAATATTCTAGAATGTTTAATGTTGTTGCTAACACATTCTCTACATAGATTAACATTTTTTTGGTAATTTTGTTATGATTTTACCCTCCAAACAAACGGCAAAAAAAAAAAATTGCTCAACCTTTCCCAAAGTCTTTATAGCGAAAATGTATTGTTATAATGTGGAACAACATCATGAGCAAATAAAATTGCAGTCATACGCTGGAGAACGGTTCGTCAGTAAAATGTACCAAGCGTCTACTCGACTATTTAGTAATAATTGTAATACAAATACACTATATGTATTTTAGTAATACGCATCTCCCGCAATTTTTATGAAAATTATAGTGCTTATTGCCATATAATATGAACAAACTCCTTTATATCCTGTTACTAACGCGGATTTGCGTTGCTAAGCATCCGCATATTATATTTATATTGGCTGACGATTTGGGGTGGAACGATGTTGGTTTCCATGGTAGCGGACAGATTTCAACCCCCAATCTGGACCGACTTGCATACGAGGGTGTCATATTGAACAATTACTACGTGCAACCGCTGTGCACACCAACCAGGTGGGTTCCGCTCAAACAATCGTTCTCTCATCCGCTTAAATAATATATGTAGAGATATATATAGATGCAGACTGTACCCATTTTCTTAATCGTAAATATAAATTTTTCTAGGATGACCCATTAGATACCAGAGGAGTACAGTATGAACTAGCCGAGGAAAATACTTTGCTACTCTTATTTTTCTATGATTTTATGAGTTAAACGCTGGGGACTCCCCTTGTGAACTAAACA
>JAUCBJ010000856.1:0-37667 GCA_032718475.1 Nemertoderma westbladi | reverse complement strand
CCGAGGTCTCCTTTCTTGGGGAGAGGCTTTAGTTGACCTTTAGTCCAACAACTGGATTACATCCTTATAAACAAAAAGTGGAGAAACAGCATGATCAGCTGCGAGGCATACAGCTCGTTCAACCTAATTGGTTCGGACCACAGAATTGTGACTGCAGAGATCAGACTCAGTATGAGAGCCAGCAAACCCAGGACAAGCAAGCAAATCAACTATGACTGGGAGAAACTCAGAACGGACAATGCTGTAAAGGATGCTTACACAGTAGAAGTTCAAAACCGCTTTGAAGCACTTCAGTCAATGGATGAAAACCAGTCCACCGATTCGAAATACCAGAATATAATAACAGCCCACAAGGAATCAGCTAAGAGGCATATCCCCCAGAAACCCAAACGAAAACAGTATGTGCCATGGCAAAACTCTGAGGTTACTTGTGAGATAGAAGATCTTAAGATAGCCTACAAAGTAAAAACCGAACAACAAACAACCGAAAACATTAACAAGGTTTAGGAAGCTAAGGACGATCTTAAATTGGCCTACAACATCAGCCAGGAAAAGTACATACAGGATAAAATTGAAGCAATTACAACTGCACACATACAGCAACAATCAAGACTTACCTGGCAAACTGTAAATGAGGTATCTGGTCAGAAAAGTTGTGCAAAGGGGCGCCTCAAACCGATAGTCCCGAAGAACGTGTTGGGAAGTGGAAAAATCACTTCAGCAACTTGCTTGGGCAGCCACCACCACCAAACATCGAGGTCAGCCCTACAAGGAAAATATATGACAAGACACTACCTATAGAGACAGGGGACTTCACACCTGCCGAACTCCAAGGAAGCATTAAGGGCATGTCCAATAATAAAGCGAGTGAATTAGATGAAATTCCAGCGGAGGTATGGAAAACAGGAGTGCTAAACAGACCATTATTGAATGTTTGCAACCGGATGTTAAAAGGGGAAAAGCCTCCACCAATTTGGACTAAAGGTCAACTAACTGTAAAGCCTCTCCCCAAGAAAGGAGACCTCGGTATACCAACAAACTATCGTGGGATCTGTCTGCTTGTGGTAGCTGCCAAAATATACAATAAAATGATTCTATATAGGATTAGGCCTCGCATAGAGAAACTACTGCGTAAGAGCCAAAACGGATTTCGACCAAATAGATCAACAATACAGTAGCTCAGATACTTGCACTACGGGACTGATTGGAGGAATGAAGTCAAAGAATCTCCCCACAGTCATGACTTTTGTGTACTTCAAGAAGGCATTCAACTCCATCCATAGAGGTAAAATGCTTGAAATCCTAAGAGCTTATGGAATGCCAGAAGTAATTGTTGCTGGCATTGGATTGTTATACTGTGACACAGAAACGCAGGTACTCTCACCAGATGGTGAAACTGAGTTTTTCTCAATCCTGGCTGGGGTACTGCAAGGTGACACATTAGCACCATTACTATTTGTAATTGTGCTGGATTACGCAATAAGGACGGCCACAAAGGGTGAAGATCTGGGATTCACACTTCAAGAACGCAGAAGTAGTAGATATCCGGCACTACTACTAGGATCGGCATGCTGCATTGCAGCTGCATTTTTAAGAATGCTGTGCCGGCTTGTCAACAAAATTGCACCGCCACAACTCCCTATCACCCATGACATTTGCTAGATCATCCGCATCTTTAAGGCCAGTGTCCTTTAAGATGCGTCTCAAGAAAGTCATGGGCTGTCCACCATGCTTATTCACTCCATGAGGCTGCCAAAGTACAAGATTATGCACTGGCTGGTCCTCACGGCGAAAGCAATGTCCTGCAAAGATATCCGGCAACTACAGTCACAGACACCGACTTTGCGGATGACATCGCCCTGCTCTCTAATACGCTAGCACAGAGGCGTAGCGAGCCCTTCTAGCTCATTTATGGCGGTTTTTTTTAAATATTATACAACAGAATATAGGCCTAACATTAAAAAAACATCTAAAAAACAGTTTACTAAAAGTATATAACTATATCAAATCTATTATACACAAGTTTGATATAGTGAAATTATAATACTGTATATCGAATGCGAGCGAAGCGAGCAAAGATAATTTTTAAATTTTTCGCTTATGACACATGTCCTGTATACTGTTATCCCAATCCCTGAATTTTCGCTGATGTGTCTTATTTTTACAAGAATACCCAGACATTTGCCTGGCATTTCAGCGCCCCCGGGTGAGTGCGCCCGGGGGAACATCCCCCCCCCCCTCGCTACGCCTCTGCGCTAGCAGATGCACAGCTTCTACTAAATAAAGTGGAGAGGGCTGCTAAGGAGGTTGCCTTTAATGCAGCATAAAGGAGGTGCCACCTGTAGCTGCATAGACCCTCTTACTAGGGCAAATCTGGTCCTGTAACTAGGACCCCCTTCGTTCTGGGATAAGGACGCCCTTGGTCCTGGATTAAGGACCCATATACTTGGCAACAGGGGTATATGGCGAGGCAGATGGTGATCTACCAATGGCTGGTTAGGAGTAGAGTGTTCTCATGTCCACTCTGAGAGCACTTCACTGCAACCTGCACCTGGCAGCAAGGGTACAGGGCATGACCCAGCAGATGAGCTGCAACAGCCAATGGTGGGTCATGTACGCCAGAGTAGATATGGGTGATGGGCCTCATATCTGACTCCATTGCGACACCCACCCTGTGGAATGGCAAACCAGGGTGTGGTATTTGCCCCGAGAGCTGACTCGGCAAAAAAGCACCCCCAACCCCCACTATGGATTACATTAGCAATGCGGAGGTCCGGCCACTAGAGGCCAGTGGAATTACCGGACACAATCGGCCTCACAGGCGTCAGTTAACTCCTGACCGGCTGCCTGTCTCACCCCCTACTGGAGAGAGAGCAGCCAACAATTCTTTGAGTCCCTTTCCTGAGGACCTTTCTGGCCCAAACCCTGGGTCACCAGGGAGGCCAGATTGTGATGGGGAGAGGGATTCTGGAGTTTGAGGCTACTCTCATGTTCCACCCCGACCAACAAAGCCATTGGTGAATCTGAGGCAAGTCACTAGACTAGCCTCAGTAAACACCCTAACACTCGGGTCCCCAATGCGACAAGGTGAGCTGACTGCCTTGGCAGATAAGCTTTCTCTTAGCGCAGTGGGTGTTCAAGAGCACCGAATGCAGACTGGACAGACTGATGAGGTTCTGATAAAGGACATGGGGGGCGGTTGGCGACTCGCCCTCGCGTCAGCAGATGATAGTGGCAATGGTGGAATTGGTCTATTGATGAATCCAACTGCACATGCAGCATTGGACAAAATAGTCCAAATCTCTAACCGCATCATCCGTTGCCACTTCTCATGTTCTGGAAGACTGGCTAAGAAGTTTCCTAAGGTGGTTCTGATTGTGTGCTACTCTCCAACTAGTGTTGCCCCTGTAGAGGAGGTGGAAAATTTCTACCACAATCTACAAGCAGCAACTGATGGAGTGGATCAGCATGCATTCTTAACATTCCTGGGAGACTTTAATGCAAGTCTGCATCAATCACCTACATCTCCCTGGGTCTATAGCAATAGTGTTAACCGAAATTCTGTCCATCTTCAGGATTTTATCTCTGGAAATGGATTGTTTTCGGCTGGAACCCAGTTCAAGAAGCGAACTGGAAAGCTATGGACTCATAGTGGACCCAGTGGTCACAAGTCCCAGATAGACCATATTCTGTTTCGTAGGAAATACAGGAGCTCTATACAAGACTGTAATGCATTTACACTTCGACCCTTCTCCAGTTATTGTGGCCAAGGTAAGACTTACTCTGCGTGCTAGCAGAACAACGAAATCTGCCTTGCCGCGGCATGACTGGTCCTCTCTGTTGCAACAGCCAAGTGTGAGATCCAGCTTCACACTACAGCTGAGCAACAGGTATGAGGCTCTTGCCTCTGAGGCGGCAGATCACTGTGAGGGCTATACTGCCTTTACAGAAGCAGTTAAGTTAGCAGCTGCAGAAACAGTTCCTGTATACCCTCGAAACAGGAAAAGGGCCCCCTGACTGACAACAAAATTCAGAAGTGCCGAAATGACCTTCATAAGGCGCAGAAAGAGTCCCGACTCAAACAGACTACAGCGGCCAAGAATGCAGTTAAGGCTGCATCTAGGTCCCTGAACAGGCAGTACTCTGTTAATCTACAGGAGCTAATAAACCAACAGGTTGATGCCATCAATGATGCTGACGACAGCAGGCAATCATCCCAGGCATGGAAATCGATCAATCTGCTTACTGGGCGGAAAAGCGAACCAACCACCAAGGTTAAGGCTGAATCACCAGCCGATCGCCTCAATGGTTGGAAAGCCCACTTTGAAAAGCTCCTCAATAATGACAGGGTATTGCCTGATAACTTTATAGAAGTAAAAGTGTCTGAGTCTGTACTCCCAGATATTCCCATTGGCGATATCTCCTTTGCAGAAGTGAAGGCTGCTGCAAAGAGCATTACGACCAATCGTGCCAGTGGAGTAGATGGTGTTCCCCCTGAGGTCTTTAAAATACCTGAGTGTTTAAAGCTCATCTATCCCATCATAGTAGACATGTATCGAACAACAAGAGTCCCACAAGAAATGAAAACAAATAAGTTGGTGCCAGTTCCCAAGAAGGGCAACCTTACACTCTATGGTTCTTTTCGGGGAATCTCATTGATCTCGATTGCTGCAAAGCTATACAATAGGATTCTATTAAATCGCATCAGGGATCCCATTGAGAGACTGCTCCGTGGAAATCAGAATGGGTTCCGTAAAGGTCGTGGGACCATGGAGCCCATTTTGGCACTTAGAAGGATAATTGAAGAATTATCAAAAAAGAAAGACAGGCATCTGGCTGTTATCTTTGTTGACTTCTTCAAGGCCTTTGATTCAGTCTCTCGGTCACGTATGTTCAGCATACTTTCATTATATGGGATTCCTGATGAAATTATTGCAGCAATCAGATCAGTATACGATGGTTCGACAACATTTGTGACACAGAACCATTTGAAGTGTTATGGGGCGTCCTCCAAGGAGACACACTTGCACCATTCTTGTTCATTATTGTGGTTGACTATGTTCTACGCATGTCCTTAGATCATCATAATGATGATGGGGTGATGATAACTCCACCTACTGGCTCCAGAAGTCGAGGAAATAATGCCAAGTACCTAACTGATCTAGACTTTGCTGATGACTTAGGAGTACTCTCAGAATCATTAAAGGGAGCCCAACGGCTCCTCAGCTCATTAGAACATGCTGCTTCTAGTGTTGGTCTTTTTATTAACTCCAGAAAGACCAAAATTCTGACAGTTAACTTTGAAAGTCCTCAGCAAGTCTCTGATCTGATGAGCATAAGCTCAAAGGATGGTATGCTGGAGCATGTGGACGACTTCTGTTACCTGGGATCATGGATCCGGAAGTCAGGTGAGGACCTTCGAATACGTAAGGGAAAGGCATGGGCAGCCTTGAATAGGCTTTCCAGGATTTGGAAGTCACCTAGAATTAATCGGAAACTTAAGGTCCGATTATTTAGAGCAGCAGTAGTTCCAGTACTCCTCTACGGGAGTCCATGCTGGGCTCTAACTGCTGAGGACACCAAATCTCTGGATGGCACATTCACAAGAATGCTACGCCGGGTACATTGTGTCAAGTACAATGCACACATCTCCAACCAGACACTATATAACATTGGAGGTGTCTCATTGGTTCCCCCAAGCTTGACACTAGAACAAAATCGCCTCCGCTTTGCAGGACATTGCTTTCGCCGTGAGGACCAGCCAGTGCATAATCTTGTACTTTGGCAGCCTCATGGAGTGAATAAGCATGGTGGACAGCCCATGACTTTCTTGAGACGCATCTTAAAGGACACTGGCCTTAAAGATGCGGATGATCTAGCAAATGTCATGGGTGATAGGGAGTTGTGGCGGTGCAATTTTGTTGACAAGCCGGCACAGCATTCTTAAAAATGCAGCTGCAATGCAGCATGCCGATCCTAGTAGTAGTAGTAGTAGGATCATGGATAGAGAGTAGCAAAAAGGACAAAGAAGTTAGGAAAGCAAAGGCTTGTGTAGCTCTATCAAAAATGGATACCATCTGGAAATCAGATATCTCCAGGCACCTGAAGACTAAGTTATTTCGAGCCACAGTGGAAAGTGTATTTTTATACGGGGGTGAGACCTGGACACTGACTAAATCACTTGAGCAACGAATTGATAATTGTTGGTTGCTACACAAGACTACTAAGGGCAGCCCTAAACATCAGCTGGAGACAACACATGACAGACAACCGAGCTTTATGGTACAATACCACCACTTATTGTAATCGGTGAACATGGATTACAATTCGGTGTGCAATACGAAATTGCATTACCATTAACCATGGGTATTCGCATAATTTCGGAGGACCTCATTTCCACTGCCCGAGCCGTTCGCGCTACCGTAGTAGTAGAATAATACATCCACCCTCAGTTCGACTATAGGCCTACTGCATGTGGTTTTGGTACCAATTATTTACCATTGCTTTTGTTGAGCGAGTTCAAAACTATTTCACAGTTTCTACTGTCGGTCTGTCGGTAAACCATTCTGGAATTAATTACCTTCTAAGACTATGAAAGCAATTAATTTAGATAACTTTAATCGCCGCAAATGCAATAAGGACTTTTTTAATTTTTGTAATTTTATGTACTGTACTAGTAGGCCTATCAATGAATCCGTAACAACTTATACATGTCACCTTATTTTTTATTTATTTTTCAGTACTAATTATCGTCTACGATTTACTTCAACACCAAAATATCACCTTCTCCACCAAATAAATTAACCTTTGCACCAAAACGGATCACTTTCCACCAAATATTTTACAATTAGATATAACAACCTTCGGCAATCGAAACCCTAGTCAAAAAGTGTCTTCAACCCTTAACCTAGCTGGAAACCTGGTTTTCAACCCTACCTGGGGCCAATATGGCCAATTAAAGTCAATTGGCCTTTCGGGCAAAATTGGCCAAACCTGGTTGAAATCAAGGTTTCCAGTTATTTAGGGTTGAAGACACTTTTTGCCTAGGGTTTGGACAGGGCGACCCTAACCAGGGCCATAGACAGACCTTATAACATTTAGTGGTAAAGTGAGCCGTTTTCGGTGGAAAAGTGAGTTTATTTGGTGCAAAAAGTTATCTAATTAGGTGTGCAAATAATTTGTTGCGCTACATAATTATCTACGTTTAGCACCCCCCCCCCCCCCCCCCCCCCTACATACGCATTTTGTTAATTTCTATGGCTTTGTTTGATGAATTTACATTTTATTTTCTCCAAAGGCACCTTTTATATTGTTCTAACAGAAATACACGCAGTGGGTCCATCGCGCAGTACGTGAGTCACGTTGATATTTAAGTGTCAACTCGATGAATTATAAGGATGGATCGAGAACTCGTAACGAAACCCAGGCAGCACACATACGAAGATTGCAGTTTAGAGCCAAAATGGTGTTGTACATATCTGCACATACTGTAATTACATATACGTTAAAAACAAAGAAATATAAGGACTTTGCATGTTAATATGTTAATCATGTTGCCGCCTAGGCCTACAGTATAGGTAGCGGGGTTGAACTGCTTCTGAAAGTCTTTCGTAAATTCAACTTTTTAAATTTTCAACCTGCCATTTTCAGGTACGGTGGAAGTCACAGCCAAAACACCCACTCCGCTTTACAAACAGTACCTGTACCAAATTGCCAATTGGGGTGTCGTTTCAGCCTTCTCATAGGGTTAATGTTAAATTAATATTGAAAAATTATTGCCTAGAAGTAACATTTTTACTGTAAACTGTATTCCTAAATTTAGTTTATTGTTTTGGTTAGAAAAGCCTGCCATTATAACCTTCCACTTTCCTTTAAAGGGTACCTTAAATGGTGAGTATTGAAATTAAATATTCGCGAAATTAAGTTAAATATGTTAAAATAGGCTGAAAGGATATACTACGCCTATGGGATACCCCAATTTATTGATAATATTGTAATATGCTTACCGGTAATAAACTGTAGAACTGTCTGACTGTAATACATAATACTGTAATACAGTAATAGGCTGATAAAGGCACTGCACACTGCGGTACAGCAGTACTGAGTACCGGCAGACCGGTGCCTGTAACTGAACTGTCAGATGGTGTATTACAGTATTATTGACTGGTGTTACAGCTGTACTGCTGTAGCGCTGTAGGCAGTAGGATTCCTATTGCATTATTTATATATTTCAATTCAGCAATAATTTCTGAATTAGGAAGTGGATATATTCAGATATTGGCTGATCGGTTGGAGTTTGGAGTTAGATACTTGCAGACTTGTTGTACCCTATCCTGCTATCAGCCTATTGCTGTACCGGCAGACCGGGTATTGCTTCATCTGTCAGTCTGTGCATTTCAGAATTCAGGAATTCTGAATGATTGATTCTGAATGAATTCAGGAATACTGGAATAGGTCAGGTCAGGTATTCTAGGTCATTGATCAAGAAAACTTGCCACCTCCATGCAGCATAAAGGAGGTGCCACCTGTAGCTGCATAGACCCCTTTCATGTCAGTTAACTCCTGACCGGCTGCCTGTCTCAACCCCTACTGGAGAGAGAGCAGTCAACAATTCTTTGAGTCCCTTTCCTGATGACCTTTCTGGCCCAAACCCTGGGTCACCAGGGAGGCCATATTGTGATGGGGAGAGGGATTCTGGAGTTGGAGGCTACTCTCATGTTCCACCCCGACCAACAAAGCCATTGGTGAATCTGAGGCAAGTCACTAGACTAGCCTCAGTAAACACCCTAACACTCGGGTCCCCAATGCGACAAGGTGAGCTGACTGCCTTGGCAGATAAGCTTTCTCTTAGCGCAGTGGGTGTTCAAGAGCACCGAATGCAGACTGGACAGACTGATGAGGTTCTGATTAAGGACATGGGGGGCGGTTGGCGACTCGCCCTCGCGTCAGCAGATGATAGTGGCAATGGTGGAATTGGTCTATTGATGAATCCAACTGCACATGCAGCATTGGACCCTGTTGGACAAAATAGACCAAATCTCTAACCGCATCATCCGTTGCCACTTCGCATGTTCTGGAAGACTGGCTACTAAGAAGTTTCCTAAGGTGGTTCTGATTGTGTGCTACTCTCCAACTAGTGTTGCCCCTGTAGAGGAGGTGGAAAATTTCTACCACAATCTACAAGCAGCTACTGATGGAGTGGATCAGCATGCATTCTTAACATTCCTGGGAGACTTTAATGCAAGTCTGCATCAATCACCTACATCGCCCTGGGTCTATAGCAATAGTGTTAACCGAAATTCTGTCCATCTTCAGGATTTTATCTCTGGAAATGGATTGTTTTCGGCTGGAACCCAGTTCAAGAAGCGAACTGGAAAGCTATGGACTCATAGTGGACCCAATGGTCACAAGTCCCAGATAGACAGATAGACCATATTCTGTTTCGTAGGAAATACAGGAGCTCTATACAAGACTGTAATGCATTTACACTTCCACCCTTCTCCAGTGATCACCGCCTTATTGTGGCCAAGGTAAGACTTAGTCTGCGTGCTAGCAGAACAACGAAATCTGCCTTGCCGCGGCATGGCGGTCCTCTCTGTTGCAACAGCCAAGTGTGAGATCCAGCTTCACACTACAGCTGAGCAACAGGTATGAGGCTCTTGCCTCTGAGGCGGCAGATCACTGTGAGGGCTATACTGCCTTTACAGAAGCAGTTAAGTTAGCAGCTGCAGAAACAGTTCCTGTATACCCTCGAAACAGGAAAAGGGCCCCCTGGTGCCTGGACTGACAACAAAATTCAAAAGTGCCGAAATGACCTTCATAAGGCGCAGAAAGAGTCCCGACTCAAACAGACTACAGCCAGACAGCGGCCAAGAATGCAGTTAAGGCTGCATCTAGGTCCCTGAACAGGCAGTACTCTGTTACTCTACAGGAGCTAATAAACCAACAGGTTGATGCCATCAATGATGCTGACGACAGCAGGCAATCATCCCAGGCATGGAAATCGATCAATCTGCTTACTGGGCGGAAAAGCCAACCAACCACCAAGGTTAAGGCTGAATCACCAGCCGATCGCCCCAATGGTTGGAAAGCCCACTTTGAAAAGCTCCTCAATAATGACAGGGTATTGCCTGATAACTTTATAGAAGTAAAGGTGTCTGAGTCTGTACTCCCAGATATTCCCATTGGCGATATCTCCTTTGCAGAAGTGAAGGCTGCTGCAAAGAGCATTAAGACCAATCGTGCCAGTGGAGTAGATGGTGTTCCCCCTGAGGTCTTTAAAATACCTGAGTGTTTAAAGCTCATCTATCCCATCATAGTAGACATGTACCGTACAACAAGAGTCCCACAAGAAATGAAAACAAATAAGTTGGTGCCAGTTCCCAAGAAGGGCAACCTAACACTCTATGGTTCTTTTCGGGGAATCTCATTGATCTCGATTGCTGCAAAGCTATACAATAGGATTCTATTAAATCGCATCAGGGATCCCATTGAGAGACTGCTCCGTGGAAATCAGAATGGGTTCCGTAAAGGTCGTGGGACCATGGAGCCCATTTTGGCACTTAGAAGGATAATTGAAGAATTATCAAAAAAGAAAGACAGGCATCTGGCTGTTATCTTTGTTGACTTCTTCAAGGCCTTTGATTCAGTCTCTCGCTCACGTATGTTCAGCATACTTTCATTATATGGGATTCCTGATGAAATTATTGCAGCAATCAGATCAGTATACGATGGTTCGACAACATTTGTGTCTACTGTTGACGGTGACACAGAACCATTTGAAGTGTTATGGGGCGTCCTCCAAGGAGACACACTTGCACCATTCTTGTTCATTATTGTGGTTGACTATGTTCTACGCATGTCCTTAGATCATCATAATGATGATGGGGTGATGAAAACTCAACCTACTGGCTCCAGAAGTCGAGGAAATCCTGCCAAGTACCTAACTGATCTAGACTTTGCTGATGACTTAGGAGTACATTAGAGGGAGCCCAACGGCTCCTCAGCTCATTAGAACATGCTGCTTCTAGTGTTGGTCTTTTTATTAACTCCAGAAAGACCAAAATCCTGACAGTTAACTTTGAAAGTCCTCAGCAAGTCTCTGATCGGATGAGCATAAGCTCAAAGGATGGTATGCTTGAGCATGTGGACGACTTCTGTTACCTGGGATCATGGATCCGGAAGTCAGGTGAGGACCTTCGAATACGTAAGGGAAAGGCATGGGCAGCCTTGAATAGGCTTTCCAGGATTTGGAAGTCACCGAGAATTAATCGGAAACTTAAGGTCCGATTATTTAGAGCAGCAGTAGTTCCAGTACTCCTCTATGGGAGTCCATGCTGGGCTCTAACTGCTGACTGGCTGAGGACACCAAATCTCTGGATGGCACATTCACAAGAATGCTACGCCGGGTTCATTGTGTCAAGTACGATGCACACATCTCCAACCAGACACTATATAACATTGGAGGTGTCTCATTGGTTCCCCCAAGCTTGACACTAGAACAAAATCGCCTCCGCTTTGCAGGACATTGCTTTCGCCGTGAGGACCAGCCAGTGCATAATCTTGTACTTTGGCAGCCTCATGGAGTGAATAAGCATGGTTGATGGTGGACAGCCCATGACTTTCTTGAGACGCATCTTAAAGGACACTGGTCTTAAAGATGCGGATGATCTAGCAAATGTCATGGGTGATAGGGAGTTATGGCGGTGCAATTTTGTTGACAAGCCGGCACAGCATTCTTAAAAATGCAGCTACAATGCAGCATGCCGATCCTAGTAGTATCCTGCTATCAGCCTATTGCTGTACCGGCAGACCGGGTATTGCTTCATCTGTCAGTCTGTGCATTTCAGAATTCAGGAATTAAGACTGTAAGTGGTAAGACAAGAATTGGACCATACAGCCATAAAACAGAGCTGCAGACAGGCAGAGATTTCAGGATTTACCAATCCAATAAGCTGAGATCGTCATATCGTCAGCCTGTAGCCTACAACCTGACAACTTACAGACTTAGCAGCTTGGAGCTAGTCTGCCCGTCTTCTAGTAGAAAAGCCTACTGCTGTACTGTGTACTGTTGGATGCATCCTACCTACCACGCTACCAGGATCAGCCTACCCCTACCTTCATATTATATTGGTGAGTTCAGCTGTTCAGGAGTTACTGAGTTACTGACAATGACCGGTCCTACTAAAAACCGCAATTTACCCAACTTTCCGCAACTAACCGCAACAGTAGGACCCGTGCTGCGTGCGGTACCGGTAGGCCTATCTGATTTCTGGATTGCCAGATTGTACCGTGCGTACATGAGACTAAATCCTGGTTAGTATTTTTAGTGAAATATATAATTCCGCCGCAATTGTAGCTTGCAGCTTGCAATCTGTAGCTTGTAGACAGGGATGGCAAAAACCATGGTTTTTTGAAAAAAAATTTTTGGTTTTGGTTTTATTGTTTGGTTTTTTATGGTTTTTTTCGGTTTTTTATGGTTTTTTATGGTTTTTCTGTGGTTTAATTAAATCCAATACAGCTACAGCAATACATACAAATGTAGGGTCTACGTACAACAGTCTGACAGTACAACCCTTGCTGCCTTGCGCTTGCCCAATACACAATAGAACAAAATACTGGCAGACTGGAATAACTGAATAAGGCCACATACTGACATACAGTATGCTGGTTTGAAGCGTTTCTTCTGCTGTTCTGTCCTTATTCTCATCCAACCCATCAGCCCATGTCAGCATGTGACAAAATACTAACAACATACAACGTAAAAATACATACCAACGTCCAGACGTCTGCACTGCTCCACTGCACGCCAGGCTGCAAACCACCACTGAACCGCGCACAACGCCTGCGCACAATTTTTCAGCCCCGCCGCAGTATTGGACAATATACCGCGCATGCACCGAAAAAAACGCGCACACAACATTTTAACAATGTAAACGAGAAACATACGCCAATAAAACCTTTTCATTAAGATTGCAAAATGAACAGATGAAAAAGAAACGCGAGCAAAACTCAAAGTGAGAGAAATTTGTTCATTCTAACAGCTGAACAGTGCAAAACAGCAAAATGATAAGATAAAGAAACGCGAGCAAAACTCAAAGTGAGCGAAATTTTTTCCTTCTAACAGTGCAAAATGAAAAAGAAACGAGAGCAAAACTCAAAGTGAGCGAAATTTTTTCATTCTACATGTAACAGTGCAAAATGCAAAAGAAACGCGTGCAAAATGCAAAAGAAATGCGTGCAAAATGCAAAAGAAACGCGAGCAAAACTCAAAGTGTTCATTTTTTCATTCTAATAGTGCAAAATGAAAAAGAAATGCGACTACCAGTCTGCTTTATATTATTTACAGCGTTAATTGTAAAATTTTATGAAAAACCATAAAAAACCATAAAAAACCAATTTTTTCGCCTTTTTTTAAAAGTTGGTTAAACCAAAAAACCATAAAAAACCAATGGTGAGAAAAACCATTGGTTGCCAACCCTGCTTGTAGATAAAGATTGCAAGTGAAAATATAAATTCTGGCTCACCCACTAAGGAGCATGGAAGTGAAACTATCTCTGTTTCAAATTTCAAGCAATATCATTAATATTTGTAGAAAAATTTGGGAGACAACTGTACAGGAAGACCCCCACAATTAAAATTTATTATTAGCTGGGCACTGGGTGTGGGGTGGGTGACCTCCACAATCCAACCAGGTCACTGGATTGATCCCACTTGCACGTCATTGTTGACTTTGCTAAGCATCGATCAACGAAGGTTATAATTATATGAAACCACTCATTCGCCCAAAATACCAATAATAAATTATAAAATTTACCATCGCATTTCTCTATCCTGTCCTGTAATGAACCGTTGGTGTATGGTTGATTTGATATACACTACCCTTGTACCCTTTCATTGTCAGATTGTAGCGAGTGGATAAAGACAGCTGTGGCTGCAAATTATGGTATTGTCACTTTTCAACCTGGGGACGTCATTAATGACTTTGATCAACGAAAGGTGTATTAAATTATTTATAAGTAAATTTTTAAAAATATTTATATATAAGTATAGAGCAGCTTTAAGTTCACATTTATATGTAATTATTATGTGAGTCTAAATTAAACGTGTGAACACAGTTATACACAACCCTTAGCAAATAATAATTTAAAGAATACCGGTCATCGTTAGCATTATTTACAAGCTAAGCTGCTAAGGCAGGCGGCCTCCTTAATTTCATGTTTTATTCTCGATCTCGACTATTATAATTATTTATTAGCAATTAGCATGTTAGTATCGTTTGTAATCTAAGTATATTTTTTATATATATTTAATTTTACATTAAGAGACAGGGCGAGGTTCTTGTTTCATTGGGTAGTGGAAGGGGGGGGGGGGGGGGGGGGGGGTGTAAATATATCCTGCAGGGCAGGTTTTTTTTTCTAAATATGTTAGTGAAATTTATAAATGAAAATAAATGAAATTAGTGATTTCTAAATTTTTTAAACTTGTTTAGAATATTTCTAAAACTAAAAATTGAATATAACAAATTTAAAATTATAAATTTTACTTTAAAGAGTTTGGAATATAATAATATATATCACAATTTAACATTCAGACATTAGCCTTATCCATATCTCATTTTTGTTTGTTCATTCATCAAAATGGAACCATTGAACCTCTAAATCTGATTCATCACCATCAGTTTAATTTGTACCAACTCTATAATATTAAATAAACTCATTTGTGGTATTGTTCTTACGTAGATTGCCATAGACTGATACAATGGTCACAGTCTAAGAGTGTTTCACTGTCATTCCCGTATTTTATAGTCATTTTATAGCACTTTTCAAGGAAACATATGAAAAATAATGGCTGGGGTTGATTACTATAAAGAATACAAGAAAAATATAAGCATTTAATTGAATTTCAACAACAAAAACTTTCAACGCTTTATCTCAAAATGTATTGTTTTCGTTGGCCCTTTCTACTGTGTCCATCAATAAGGTGGAGTATTCCTTCCCAATAGATGGCTTTAGTTTACCAAAGCTGTATTAAATTAGGCCCAATTAGTTTAATTTTTCGATGATATTTATGATTACAGGATGTAGGCCTACCGCTACCGTACGTTTGAATAAAGTAGAAAATAAGCAAAATAGCTCAGTATTGCGTGCCTATACTTTTCACTTTCTCAATTCATTTGCCATTGAGCAAAATATTTTGGTTTCCTAAACAAAATATAAATTTTCTAAAAAAATTTCTGATCGTTTAGAAACTTTTCACAGTGAAGAAAAAAAGTTCATGTTTTCACAGAAAAAAAACCCTGCTCCAGCCTACATTGTTACGCCACTGGTACTACTAGGATCGGTATGCTGCATTGCAGCTGCATTTTTAAGAATGCTGTGCCGGCTTGTCAACAAAATTGCGCCGCCACAACTCCCTATCACCCATGACATTTGCTAGATCATCCGCATCTTTAAGGCCAGTGTCCTTTAAGATGCGTCTCAAGAAAGTCATGGGCTGTCCACCATGCTTATTCACTCCATGAGGCTGCCAAAGTACAAGATTATGCACTGGCTGGTCCTCACGGCGAAAGCAATGTCCTGCAAAGCGGAGGCGATTTTGTTCTAGTGTCAAGCTTGGGGGAACCAATGAGACACCTCCAATCTTATATAGTGTCTGGTTGGAGATGTGTGCATTGTACTTGACACAATGAACCCGGCGTAGCATTCTTGTGAATGTGCCATCCAGAGATTTGGTGTCCTCAGCAGTTAGAGCCCAGCATGGACTCCCGTAGAGGAGTACTGGAACTACTGCTGCTCTAAATAATCGGACCTTAAGTTTCCGATTAATTCTAGGTGACTTCCAAATCCTGGAAAGCCTATTCAAGGCTGCCCATGCCTTTCCCTTACGTATTCGAAGGTCCTCACCTGACTTCCGGATCCATGATCCCAGGTAACAGAAGTCGTCCACATGCTCAAGCATACCATCCTTTGAGCTTATGCTCATCCGATCAGAGACTTGCTGAGGACTTTCAAAGTTAACTGTCAGAATTTTGGTCTTTCTGGAGTTAATAAAAAGACCAACACTAGAAGCAGCATGTTCTAATGAGCTGAGGAGCCGTTGGGCTCCCTCTAATGATTCTGAGAGTACTCATAAGTCATCAGCAAAGTCTAGATCAGTTAGGTACTTGGCAGGATTTCCTCGACTTCTGGAGCCAGTAGGTGGAGTTATCATCACCCCATCATCATTATGATGATCTAGGACATGCGTAGAACATAGTCAACCACAATAATGAACAAGAATGGTGCAAGTGTGTCTCCTTGGAGGACGCCCCATAAACACTTCAAATGGTTCTGTGTCACCGTCAACAGTAGACACAAATGTTGTCGAACCATCGTATACTGATCTGATTGCTGCAATAATTTCATCAGGAATCCCATATAATGAAAGTATGCTGAACATACGTGAGCGAGAGACTGAATCAAAGGGCTTGAAGTCAACAAAGATAACAGCCAGATGCCTGTCTTTCTTTTTTGATAACTCTTCAATTATCCTTCTAAGTGCCAAAATGGGCTCCATGGTCCCACGACCTTTACGGAACCCATTCTGATTTCCACGGAGCAGTCTCTCAATGGGATCCCTGATGCGATTTAATAGAATCCTATTGTATAGCTTTGCAGCAATCGAGATCAATGAGATTCTCCGAAAAGAACCATAGAGTGTTAGGTTGCCCTTCTTGGGAACTGGCACCAATTTATTTGTTTTCATTTCTTGTGGGACTCTTGTTGTTCGGTACATGTCTACTATGATGGGATAGATGAGCTTTAAATTTTAGGAAAGGATGTCTGAATTCTGACGTCAATTCCGCTTAATTATTTCATATAAATGCCGGTCAACTTCCCTTCCAGTTAATCTATTTTTCAACAACGCATTTCATTTGGAGATAACTGACTAGATAACTAACTGTCCGTGTAGTATAATTAACTGCCCAACTTGAAGATAAACTTCCCATTTGGAAAGTGAAGTGAAATTGCGAAACATAATGCACTTAGAGTGCGGTGAACGTGGATAATTCCCTATACAGAATTCGGATCCACATTTTGAGAAACAGACAAATCTCAGAAATGCGAAATATTTACGTGGTGTGTTTTATATTATATTGACTGACAGACCAGTCGACAGACAGACAGGAAGACATATATTAGACTTTACCAAACGTGAAAACCAATATATATCAGAATTGAAATAACCGCCAACGAAAACCCCCATAGCGTAAATTACAGCTGTTTGCTTTCATATTTACAGACATAATTATTATATTTATAATTTTTCTATTTTAGATTGTATATATACCCATACCGGTATATATATGTTGGTGAAGGTTGCAGAGATATCTATATTCGAGTGAATTGTATGAACCCTGCTGATTATCTTGGTAAGTTTTAGGTAGTATCTATCTATATAATTTTTATTTATACTTTTCAATGTACCAGTACCGGTATATACCATTCAGTGTCCGGTACTATGTAACAATGATGTTACATTGATTTATAGGTATAGCAACTAGTTTGTCTTTGATCCTACCCCTTGTTCCCACTGTTCCTTGTTCAATTAGTCTTTCCCAATCGACTACAATTTATATACATTTGGTTTTTATATTCGCCCCCGTTTTATTATCAACATCACTCGTGCCGTAACGCTATAAACTGCTATAATATGAACAATGACGTATATTATTATTATTTATGGGTGGGGAGGGGAATTATTCATAATTATATATATATACCGTATTATTAATATTCACACTTAAACTTTCTAGAACAACATTGTAACAGTATAGCATGACTTGTTAATTATAAACACTTTCATCTCGTACCAAATTAGCGTAGTGGATAACGCCTCGGGTTATGTATGTCATGTCCGTTGGTTCATTTAAATTTTGTAAGTTTTAGAATTGTGAAATAGTTACCGTATTATTATTTAGAAAGTACATTAAATCTATGTCGTAGGGACATAATGAGAAATAATGTCGCACTGCGATATAAAGTTGGAAAATATGTCGCCATGACGATTTGATAGTGCGAAAATAATTCCATACAAAGAAATGAAATAGTAACAAAACCTTCCATTTAGCCATTAGTGGGCATAATAATGATAAACGCCCGGGCGTTTATTCGGAGAGGCTAACTTTACAGTCCATGGGGCGATTATTCCTGGGGCGTTTTATTCGAGTAAATACGGTTTCCATTAGATGGTTTTACCTCCAGGTTTCCTGTTTTCCGCTAGGGAGTGTAGCGAATTCTTACTTTATTAGGATTTATTTACGTTAACTTCGGGATGAACCAGTTCCCAGGATGAAGCCGTCAGATAATTATTAATCTGGCATTGCGATGTCAATAAATGCGCCGTGTGGTGGTACCTGTTTGTTGGGAACCCATAGTGTAACGCTATGTTGGTAATCATTGCTTTTTGGACGAGCAAATAATTATAGTTTTGTGAGATTCTGAGTTGGGCAAACGTACATTATTTACGGTCAATAAACTGATAATATTATTATTCTATATGATGGTAATAATTAAGGACGACTACTGTACTGTATATGGTGGGTATGATAAGACATTCGAGTCTAAAGGTATTCTTTATTGCCATCTTTATATTTGCCTTCGGTTTACTGCTTAGGCATTTATATTCATTCTATTATTGTTATTATAAATCGTTGTATAATAAACCACTATTTTGTTAATTAATTTAATTAATTAACATATTAAATATAACACGAGTGAGGCCTTGGTGCAGCAAAAGCTGCAAGCCGTCTTAGCGAACAATTATAATTATACTGCGGCTAGTTATAGCTTGGCTTCCGACATACACGCACTGAAACACACACACATACAGACTTCCTGAAAACGACCATGGTATAATTGTAACAGTTCGCTGATGGCTCGCAGTTTTGACTCGCCCTCGCTAAATAGTAACTTAGATCCTCAGTTTGGGTCGCTATATATTATTAACCTTCTTAACGAATACAAGAGATTCATGGGGCGATCAAAAAGTCGAGATCGGCTTGATTAGCCGGTCGTTTAGTTTTGATGTCTGTAATTGTAATACAAGGTTCAACTTATTTATTATTTTTATTTAGAGGAACAACCTATATTATAAGTTCGTCTGGTACTGACACTGTATTATCTGCGTTAGAGTAATTAATATTGTAAGTAATATATAGACACTACTTTATGAATATTTGCCCTATTCTAAGAAAACGAGAATATATTATGTCTAGACCGGTACTTTTTGGCACTTCAGTTGCAGTAGGCTTACTAAAAGTTATAATTACGCGTCAGGGTCAGGGTCAGTTACTTTTTGCGGTAGCGGTAGCGGTAACGGTATGGCTTTGCGGTAGCGGTAGCAAAATCTGTAGCTGTTATTAATGAAGTTAGACGCTCACTTTTTGACGTTTTTTTTTTAAGTGTGGCGTTTATTTTTGGTAAATTGTTTTCTTGAATTAATAAATTTTCATTTATTTTTGCTTTTGTTGACAGAAAATACGATACATACGAATCAATTTTTCATATGTAATGTGTAACTGCAGTAATAATGGCTGAACGTTTATTCTGATTATATGGTAATTTTTGAAGGTATAAAATAAAGGATACAATATGATATGAATGTGATTGTAAGATAATGCGATATGATACGAAATAAGTTTTTGTATTTTTTCGTATCATAAAAAATTTATATCTTAATAATTTCATAGTTATACGAAATCAGGATTATTATTTTAGAAAATTATTTGACTATTTCAAATAATTTGACTAGGCCTATTACTATTTCTGCTGTTTCAGCCTGTTATGACACTGATGAACTTCAACTTAACTTAATTATGGAACACAGAGTAAAAGTTGTACTTCTTAGGCACTTGTTATTCAATTATCAATTTAACATGAATTCCATGGGCAGGCAGAGGCAGCACTCCAATTGGAAACTTGCATACTGTAATTAGTAAAAACTAAAAACCAACTACCGCCAATACTGTAGTAGCGGTAGCGGTAGCGGTAGCGGTAGCGGTAGCGGTAGCGGTAGCGGTAGCGGTAGCGGTAGCGGTAGCGGTAGCGGTAGCGGTAGCGGTAGCGGTAGCGGTAGCGGTAGCGGTAGCGGTAGCGGTAGCGGTAGCGGTAGCGGTAGCGGTAGCGGTAGCGGTAGCGGTAGCGGTAGCGGTAGCAGTAAGGGTGGCGGTAGCGGTAGCGGTAGCGGTAGCGGTAGCGGTAGCAGTAGCGGTTGCGGTAGCGGTAGTACCGTACGATCCCTGGTCAGCGTGTACTAACTGCTATACCGGTACTTGTAATAATGTAAATTCTTTACCGCTAACTCGTTTCGGTGTTGTTGTTTTAGTTTTTTCAAATTTTAAGCAATGTGGTGATTTATTTATTTATATATTTTTTTGGGAGTCGCCTGTGGTGATTCAGTCATCACAACTGAATAGTTATAAAGTTATTGATATCCAATTAATTAATTTGCCAATTAAATTTGTCGATGTAGATCACGTTTAGTTGTTGTTTTCATAGCAACTTGCTTGAATATAGTACAATATTAATTTGTAAATATTTACCCCCCCCCCCCCCCCCCCCCCCAATTTAACCATCAAATTTAAATTCACTCCATTCAAATAAACACTTTGTACAACCCTGTAAGAAACAATTACATCTTGTAACAATATTACACATAATTCCTAACAGTGTTGCTTAGGTTAATAGTATTCTCTGTTGTGTACCTAACGTCCGAAATTATGCAAATTCATAATCCACATTTTTGTGCATAAGTTTCTCTTCAGTAACCATAATCAACATAAGGAGTGTTTCTCATCTAAAAGTGACTGGAGCTCTCGAGGGGCATCCCATATGAATCTCGGAGGATGTCGATTAATCCGCGAATCAGGAGACAGCTTGGGCTGTCCCACCGGTGTTACACAAGTGCGTCGTTACCTACCTGGTACTAGTGGCCACTGCAAAGGCACAGCGGATTGAATCCCTCGCAGTTGAGTTGCTCCAACATTCGTTGCTTTAACTGTCATGAAATCCTTTAATCCCGCTAGTTTTGTTTCCCACGCAGTAGAAATAATAATAATAAACTTTCAGAAAGTTCCGAAAATTGAAATGTGTTAAAAAGTTCATTTTTTCAGATCTATTTGTCTTAGTTTTTTAGTTTGATAATATTAATTGTTCTCTATGTCGCATAATGGCCGAAGTTAGTGTATCTATTAATGGGAATATTTGTGCATCGCCTGGTGACCAGGAGGTCAGCTTTGATCTCCAAATAGGCGTGTATCGTCGATATGTTAGTTTGGAGTTAATTGATCCGAATTTACAGAATGTCAAAGACATCGCCTGTTCAATTATAGAATCTGAATTTCCAGAACACGGTTTCTATGGAATTTCTGATAGAGTTGTATTATTTCGCCATTCCAATGTACAACCCTACGAGTTGACTTTATTACAATCAGCCAATGATGTTAAAGAAGGCGACCTTATAGAGGTGGTTCTTTCAGCGAAAGCGACACGGGCAGACCAAGCCATTCGGCCTCATGCCCTATTCGTCCACTCGTACAGGGCTCCCGCATTCTGCGACCACTGCGGAGAGATGCTATTTGGATTGGTCCGACAAGGTCTCAAATGTGAGGGTTGCGGTCTTAATTTCCACAAGCGATGCGTCTATAAGATCCCCAACAACTGTGCGCAGACTCGACGCCGGGACAGGAAGGCCTCTATGACACCGATGCCTACCGGTCTCACCGTCTGCTCCACCCCCGATCTCAAACTGCTCCTCCGTGAGTCAGACTCCCTCGCGGGGGAGCCGGTATTGCCGCTGCGCTCCCCCGGCGGTAGTTTCTGTGGCGACATACCGGGTAGCGGCACCCAGACACCTCAACCTACAGGGACCAGCCCGCAGCACCAGGGCTATCTCACCTCACCCAACCTCAAGTACGTCGATCTCTGGAAGTATGCAAAGCGAGCCTCATGGAATGGTCGGCCTCTCTGGGTGGAGAAAGCGATGCAAGAGAAAGTCAAAGTCCCGCACACCTTCTCAATACATTCCTATAAGAAACCAACAGTCTGTTTCAACTGCAAGAAACTGTTAAAGGGTTTATTTCGACAGGGATACCAATGCAGAGATTGCAAACTCAATTCCCATAAGAAATGTTTAAGTAAAATTCCGAGTCAGTGTGAAGGCGAACCTCGGTCTGCAGACCCATCGGAGATTCAAGTTGATGACGGGATGTCAGACATAATCTCTGTTGCGTCCAGCGACGGGGATGACGGCACAGGTAGCGACCAAGATATCACCAATCCGATATTTATGATCGACATGGAAGCGGAAGAAATAGAGCAGGGCTACGCTGACAATGAAACCGAAGATACACCCTTCATGGCTGGCACTGACAGGCTGAAACCTCTTGATACCGATCTCAGCAACAATATTCCCTTGATGAGAATCGTCCAGTCCGTTCGGCAGACTAAACGTAAAGGCACTACTGTGCTCAAGGAAGGCTGGATGGTCCATTACTCGAACAAGGATAGCATGCGGAAACGTCACTATTGGCGTTTGGACACCAAATCTCTCACATTGTATCACAGCGATAAAGGGTCGAAGTACTATAAAGATGTCCCCTTAGCGGAGGTGCTACACATCGAGGACGTGGCCCCGAATGAGCTGCCTCCAGATGCACCGAAACCGTCCGCGGTGTTTCTGATATCTACGGTGAACCTGGAATTCTACGCGGGCGAGGTGAACGAGCGGACGGACAACGAGCGAGGCACGGGCACACGGCTTGGCTCGCAGTGGTGCCAGACCCTACAGGACGCCCTGCGCCCGCCTAGCATCACGCCTACGGCCAGTCTCGACATGATCTCTCCTCTGGAACACGAGCACGGTAACATGCTGCGAGTCCCCAGCAGTGGTTCGTGCCAGCCGAGTCTGCTAGTGGCTCCGGTCGCCTGCAAGGAGGACATTTCTTTACATTACCAAATATTTCCGGATGATATTCTGGGTAGCGGCCAATTTGGAATCGTTTATGGCGCTGTCCAGAGAAAGGGTGGCAAAGAAGTCGCCGTTAAGGTTATTGATAAATCCCGCTTTCCTACCAAACAGGAGCACCAACTAAAAAATGAGGTTTCTATCCTCCAGAACATATCGCATCCAGGTGTTGTTAATCTCGAGCGCATGTTCGACACACCGGAACGAGTGTTTGTAGTTATGGAGAAACTCAAAGGTGACATGTTAGAGATGATTCTTAGTTCCGCTAAGGGGCGACTAACTGAAAGGTGTACTAAGTATCTTGTTATGCAGATCCTTATGGCTTTAAAATTTCTTCACAACAAAGCCATTGTTCATTGCGATTTAAAGCCGGAAAATGTCCTATTGACATCGGACGGCCCCTTCCCTCAGGTGAAATTATGCGATTTCGGATTCGCGCGTATCATTGGCGAGAAATCCTTCCGAAAGTCAGTGGTGGGTACTCCTGCTTACTTGGCCCCCGAAGTCCTCTGCAGTAAGGGTTACAACCGCTCCTTGGACATGTGGAGTGTCGGAGTCATTATATATGTCGCTTTATCCGGCACCTTTCCATTCAATGAGGATGAAGACATCAACGACCAGATACAAAATGCCGCCTTCATGTACCCGAAAACACCGTGGAAGGAGATCAACCGTCACGCCATAGAACTGATCGGCTGTTTACTCCAGGTTAAAATAAGGAAACGGTTCACGGTTGAGAAGGGTCTGCTGCACCCGTGGTTCGAGGATTATCAATTGTGGGTGGATCTTTTGGAGTTGGAGACGCTGGTGGGCAGACGCTACCTCACTCACGAATCAGACGACGACAGATGGAACAAATACAAACGGGAGAAGGTTGACACGGGATTAGTTAAAATCAAACCACCTTTACATCAGTAGATGATATTATTGTTTGTAAACTATAAGTAAATAATCAATGTAATACCAAGTTCATCGACAGCAATACACCTTTGGCAATGAGTGTAAGTGCAGGAAAATCGGTTACAGCTCAAGTTAAGTCGAGTTTCTATACGTCAATTAACTTCTCTAAAATAAATAATTCCGAGCGGAGAACGTATGGAATCAATGGATTTATTATATCCTTTATGCTCCCAACACAACAGCACTCACTGATTAGTTTTTACTCAGTAACGCACTATTGTTGGGTAATTGACGCGCCACCTTTTTGTTTTTCCTTCATGTTACTTGATTAATTTTCCAATGGGGGGCTGGGTACGGCTTTTGTTAACAGTTAATTAACTTACACAAAATAATTTTATCCTGTAAACTGTAATAACCGAATGTGACAAACTTTTACTAGTTTTATTAATTAATTGTGATTTAGCTTTTAGTTGTCCATATTAAATTACCTTAAGTTGAAATTTCAACCATTTTTTTGTATTCAACCACTTTTTAGTTGTAGGACACGGCATAGAATTTTATAATTATTTTGCAGAGACTATTATTTGAGTCGATTTTCCTATGGAAGGGGATATATTTTTATTGCTTCAAGATTCCCCCCTATTTGTCTCTCTCAGAAATACAAACAATTTCCCCCTCAATATATGTTAATATTATAATATATATTAATAATACATGTATATGAACGTCTGGAATAAAATTAGAAGAAATTACATCAAAGTATAAAAACGTTTTTTTCTTATTATATTACATGATAGTTTATCAGAGGCGTAGCGTGGTTTTTCAGCAACCGGAGGTAAACAAGCTTTTAGCCCCCCCCCCCCCCCCTCCCCCAAGTAATAAAATTTATCATAAACCCATTGAATGTTGACATTTTTTATGAGTAATCATAAATATAATAAATGTAGTTGCCCTATTTCAAATATTACACAGTGCTGTAGTATTGTTGCCCCTTATTCAAAGCAGTAAGCAGTAAGTCAGTAAGGCAGTAAGTAAATTCCATAGTTTTTATCACGATAATTAATTAATATCTCCGATATCTGTTTTAAGGGGGGGGGGATGTTAGATTGGTAACAGATTTTGTATAAAAAAATTAAATTATTATTAAAATTAAAAATATTCCCGATTTAAACATTGAAATTATACTTGTTATGTTTATAATATCGACAAATGCAAATAATAACAACTCAAGAAAGCCATTTTGGCGCCCCTTTCTGTTGGCGCCCAGTAACCCCCCCCCCCCCCCCCCCCCCCCCCCCTACGCCTCTGTACTATATAATTTATATATACAATAAGTATTATTGTGTCTAATAATTCGACGTGCTACCATCACTGAGTGAACCTAGTGTTTCAATTTCGAAATAAAATTATGTACCGGTCCGGTGCATATTTATTGTTTATTTATTTTACTCCATGGTGTTGCACTTTGTTCCAGTTATTCAGCTTTTGTGCTATAAAGTGTTATTTTACTCCATGGTGTTGCACTTTGTTCCAGTTATTCAGCTGTAGTGCTATAAAGTGCTATTTTACTCCATGGTGTTGCACTTTGTTCCAGTTATTCAGCTGTAGTGCTATAAAGTGCTATTTTACTCCATGGTGTTGCACTTTGTTCCAGTTATTCAGCTGTAGTGCTATAAAGTGCTATTTTACTCCATGGTGTTGCACTTTGTTCCAGTTATTCACCTGTAGTGCTATAAAGTGCTATTTTACTCCATGGTGTTGCACTTTGTTCCAGTTATTCAGCTGTAGTGCTATAAAGTGCTATTTTACTCCATGGTGTTGCACTTTGTTCCAGTTATTCAGCTGTAGTGCTATAAAGTGCTATTTTACACTTCAGGATGTAAATACTTAATATATTCTATATTTTATAAACTATAAAATACAAATCATAAATTACATACAAGTTGAATTATATAATTTGTTCTAGTTTTTGTTATTTTTAATTTAAGTTTTACTGCTTTCAATTACATATAATAATATAATTTATAGTATTAAATATTTATAATGGTAGAGAGATAATGTTTGATACTCGTATTGGAATACTTAGTTTGAGTTCTATGGGGGCTACATGGGAAACAAATAGACTTTTTTTCTACTTTTTTTCTGCTATAATTTGTTTAATCAAAGGGTTTATATAAAGGGGAAAAGCTAGCTATTTGTTTTTAATGTAATACGTAATTTTATACCACAGAATTTCCTTTTTTTCTTCCCCTCATTGCGTTTTCACATAACCTTTCTCTCAGTAAACAATATAATAATTGTTAGCGGGGCCTTCGCTCAGCACGAGACTGCATACGTACCACGTTTGGTTAAATTTCATCAATGATTGACGGAGTTATTAACGATCAAAAATTAGACGACGACAGACAACTCGTTAATTGTACCCCTATGCTAAGGCTTTGTTCACTTCGTGGCTCGCCCCACAAGTATATGTGTGATGGATCTACCAGTACCAGAACTGCAACGAACTACGGTTGCTGACTATTGAATTGATACAGATAGCAGTTGTACACCACTGAGTATATTATTATTTTTATTATTATTATTAATCATACATGACAGGAAATACTGACAGTACAGCACTACTACAGTATACTATAAATTGTAAATCTCCCACAAAGGCAATTTTGTGGAATAAATTATATATTTACTTACAACTCGTTTATTGAATGGATAATTAATTAATTCGTGTTTTTTGTATTATGTAATTAAAGTGCAACACTCTATCTTAAGTCAATTTTCGATTCTGGTCCCTGTTATTTGTAGGAATAAACCTAGAATATTCTTTCTTGTTGTCGTATATTTTTTTTGTAAATATCCAAACGTTATTAACAGCTAATGGATAATTTATAGTTCAATATTTACTCTCTCCATTTAATTTATATATGGTAGATGCGTTTTTTGTATTTCCTTGTGCTGATTACCAAATAATGTTATAATTCCAAAGTCCAAAGTCAATTTTTTGCGATTTAATTGTTGTGATATTTTAATTTTTCATGTTTGTTTGCATGGAATTATTTCAATTTAACAAGAATTTTAATCGCGAACAAACGCTATTGTTTGAGTAAATTACCGGTTTACAATTTATACCATATTTTATATTGAATGGGAGAACCTTTTTTTAGGCTTATTAAGCCAGGGAAAGCCTGATCGCACCCACGCCACGGGAACTTACACTACTACTACTACTACTACTAGGTCGAGCGAACTCGGACAGTGGAAATGAGATCCTTCCAGGCTTCCCGATTCTCCATAGTTGTCGCAATTTCGTTTATCACAAGTTCAGTATCCCTTTCAAGTTGATCTATATATGTTATGGCCGGTCGTCCACGACTACGCATTCCATGAGTTGGTTGCCAGAGAAGTAGATCTGGTATGACCTCGTCTTTACTTCGCCAGCAGTGCCCACTGAATCTTAATCTGCGTTCTCGGAGGGTGGTTGATACAGGTGGTATTGTACCATAAAGCTCGGCGTTTGTCATGTGTTGTCTCCAGCTGACGTTTAGGGCTGCCCTTAGTAGTCTTGTGTAGCAACCATAAATTCGTTGTTCAAGTGATTTAGTCAGTGTCCAGGTCTCACCCCCGTATAAAAATACACTTTTCACTGTGGCTCGAAAAAACTTAGTCTTCAGGTGCCTGAAGAGATCTGATTTCCAGTTGGTATCCATTTTTGATAGAGCTACCCAAGCCTTTGCTTTCCTAACTTCTATGTCCTTTTTGCTACTCTCTATCCATGATCCAAGGTACTGGAAGTCATCGACCTTCCTTAGTTGATTATTATCAATGGTTGTCAAGTTTCCATTAACATTAAAGGTCATGAATTCGGTCTTTGTAGCATTTATATGCAATCCAACCTCCTTAGCAGCCCTCTCCACTTTATTTAGTAGAAGCTGTGCATCTGCTAGCGTATTAGAGAGCAGGGCGATGTCATCCACAAAGTCGGTGTCTGTGACTGTAGTTGCCGGATATCTACTACTTCTGCGTTCTTGAAGTGTGAATCCCAGATCTTCACCCTTTGTGGCCGTCCTCATTGCGTAATCCAGCACAATTACAAATAGTAATGGTGCTAATGTGTCGCCTTGCAGTACGCCAGCCAGGATTGAGAAAAACTCAGTTTCACCATCTGGTGAGAGTACCTGCGCTTCTGTGTCACAATATAACAATCCAATGCCAGCAACAATTACTTCTGGTATTCCATAAGCTCTTAGGATTTCAAGCATTTTACCTCTATGGATGGAGTCGAATGCCTTCTTGAAGTCCACAAAAGTCATGACTGCGGGGAGATTCTTTGACTTAATTCCTTCAATCAGTCTCCGTAGTGCAAGTATCTGAGCTATTGTTAATCTACTTGGTCGAAATCCGTTTTGGCTCTTACGCAGTAGTTTCTCTATGTGAGGCCTAATCCTATATAGAATCATTTTATTGTATATTTTGGCAGCTACCACAAGCAGACAGATCCCACGATTGTTTGTTGGTATGCCGAGGTCTCCTTTCTTGGGGAGAGGCTTTAGTTGACCTTTAGTCCAAATTGGTGGTGGCTTTTCCCCTTTTAACATCCGGTTGCAAACATTCAATAATGGTCTGTTTAGCACTCCGGTTTTCCATACCTCCGCTGGGATTTCATCTAATCCACTCGCTTTATTATTGGACATGCTTTTAATGCTTCTTTGGAGTTCGGCAGGTGTGAAGTCCCCTGTTTCTATAGGTAGTGTCTTGTCATATATTTTCCTTGTAGGGCTGACCTCGATGTTTGGTGGCTGCCCAAGCAAGTTGCTGAAGTGAAGTGATTTTTCCACTTCCCAACACGTTCTTCAGGACTATCGGCTTTGAGGCGCCCCTTTGCACAACTTTTCCGACCAGATACCTCATTTACAGTTTGCCAGGTAAGTCTTGATTGTTGCTGTATGTGAGCAGTTGTAATTGCTTCAGTTTTATCCTGTATGTACTTTTCCTGGCTGATGTTGTAGGCCAATTTAAGATCGTCCTTAGCTTTCTCAACCTTGTTAATGTTTTCAGTTGTTGGTTGTTCGGTTTTAACTTTGTAGGCTATCTTAAGATCTTCTCTCTTACAAGTAACCTCAGAGTTTTGCCATGGCACATACTGTTTTCGTTTGGGTTTCTGGGGGATATGCCTCTTAGCTGATTCCTTGTGGGCTGTTATTATATTCTGGTATATTTAATCGGTGGATTGGTCTTCATCCACTGAAGTGCTTCAAAGCGGTTTTGAACTTCTACTGTATAAGCATCCTTTCCAGCATTGTCAGTTCTGAGTTTCTCCCAGTCATAGTTGATTTACTTGCTTGTCCTGGGTTTGCTGGCTCTCATACTGAGTCTGATCTCTGCAGTCACAATTCTGTGGTCCGAACCAATTAGGTTGAACGAGCTGTATGCCTCGCAGTTGATCATGCTGTAATCCAGTTGTTGGCGGTCCTTGTTGACCCGGGCGACGACCGAGCCGGTATTTCTCCTGGAGGGTTCTCATACTCATATCTTTCAGTTGCGGGAGTAAACCGCTTGTGGTCGCAACTCCTACAAGCGTCTTCGCAGTAGGTCGCCGTTGGTTGATTACCTTCCACCGACCTTGTCAGCATGTCTAGCCGTTGGTTGATTACCTTCCGCCTATCCATGGCCTACAGCCCTGCTGCCGACTGTAGGGGTCCTTTTGTTACACCCTGAACCAAGTGTGCCTCCTGGGTTAGGTTACCTAACACTGGTAGAGGAGCATCCAGTATAGACAGGGCGGGGCGTGTATCATCTCTAATGCAGATGCATATCAAGCCTTTGCCTTCAATGGTGCCCTAGGCGCTATAGCCCTCAATAACTTATTTAGTTGACGGGGCTAAACCAACCCACTCTTGATAACTAAATAATGAATAGGCTATGCTTATCGGGCCTGCCCTACTGGGCTGACAGCTACAGGTAGTACCACATTACTGCCATAGTGGTAGCGTAGCAGGATCTGGGGACCTGACCTGACAACGTGGATCTTACACAGCATAATTAAAATATGTGTCAGCTAAATTAATATTTGTGCTGGTTGAATTTAATTCACATTTTCTGTTTACACAGAACCCTGCCATGTCCATATTTAACTAACTTTTTAACTTTTTTTCTAACAGAGTTTGCATGTGAGACTGATACTGATACTGATACTGATACTGATACTGATACTGATACTGATACTGATACTGATACTGATACTGATACTGTAATTAAATAGTAACTCTAACGGAGTTTCAATTTCAACCAAAGTACCAACCGGAACAAAGCTTATCGTTTGCAAGATTCAGGAGAAACTGCTGATATATAGGCGTTCAAATATTGTAAGACTTATCGTTCCCTGTAGGTCATTTTTTCTTTTTAATAAATACTTAAAATTCTACAACTTCTTATTTATTTCATTGCTTAGCTACAAGCACAAAATGTTCCACACGTTGTATATTTATTAAAGTGGTTTACAGCTAATGATAATCTTCGTAATTTTTGATTGCCCATATTTATTTCACAACCAAATTTATACATTGTTACATATTCGGAATCCTCACATCTCAAGCTTTCTAACGATGTAAATAACATAGATAAATTAACCAATACAAACTAAACACAAACTCAAGAGGCCGAGATTCAAATGTTTACAAAAACTCGTGGGCGTTAGGGCGGTCTCGAACCAGTGCATTGCTGTTCCAGGTCCACCGTTCACCAACTGAGCTGAATGAAAAGATTATCGAAGCCAAATAAAATCAATAAAATATTACGAATTATATTTATTTATTTATCAAGCACGTTAAGTAGAAAACCTTACCGGTAGGTGTGTTAGTACCAAAGTATGTAAAAAACTAAAAAGCAACAAGACCTAGACGTTGCATGCAATCAGTGATCAGCTGACAGCAGCAAGCCGCTAGGGGGCGTGCAAGTAGTGGTTCTGGGGGCGAGGCACCAACAGTTGTCCCCACCAAGGTCAGTGACCCGTTGGGCCAAGCGGCTGCTGATGATTCAAAGCCCATTATCTGTTAAGTTTGGGTACCGAGGTCGGGCAACCGATCTGCTTGTTCGAAAGTTGCGTGGACTTTGCACACGGCCAGTTCGGTTCGTTTTCACTACAACTAAACTGCGCCAGTCACTCCCATCTCTAAAACATCCCGTCCCGGATATCCTTGCGTCTAATCCTTAATCCATTATTAACCACCCTTACACGATGTTCCTGGCATACTTGCGTCTAACGTCGTTTGTTCATTATCGTGTCCATCTGGTAAGGGGGTGTACGGTAGAGCAAGACTGTGCACAACCGCAAGATGACTCACCGTGACTGACTAGCCCAATACCCCTTGGCTGACTGACAGGCACGAGTTTTGTAAACACTTCAAGGTAATTGCAAGGCATCCGAGACAGGCTTTACGCCAATTCCATTTCGGCGAATTAATATCTCGTCTCATTGTTAAATGAATATCAATTAAATTAAAGTAGCAGGTTTTAGTGGCATGTTATTCTAGCCAAAATAATAAACGAAAGTCAATAGTCTGAAAGTCTGTTATTTGCGTCGATTTTACCCTGGAGAGGGATGAATTACGTCGAATGTCCCCCCTGTAAATGCTTGAATTGCATTACATAAACCAACGCCAGCCATACTAGCAAGCAGAAACGCGATTGGCGCAAGTTTTTAGTGCTGCTTCCCAGTGATCAGACGGCAGGTTAACTTCATTGCATGACCCGTCCTCCATCTCCTTTTGGACTTCATTGCATGACTGCATAGCACAGACTCGTAATCAGCTGTTACTTGTGTTGTCCCCAAAGAGGAACTAATTTTAATTTTAATAATAATTTTAAAAAATAATTTTAATTTTAAGGGGGGGGTACACCATTTTGGTCCAAAATATGTCGAAATTTTTTTTATGGTCTATTCTAATGCACCATTGCATGGTGTTTCCAAATCTGAAAACCGCTATTTAATAGCTCTTTTAATTTTCAAGTTATGTAAATTTCCATTTACGGAATCCTATTGAAATTACTATTACTATGTATAATGAAAGGTCGATTATCTCCAAATATTTTTTTCATGAAATTGTCAACTTCAAAACCCTACTACTTCTACAATTTTTGAGTAATTAGTCTGAAACTTTCTGTGGGTGTCTACATAGCCACCCTGCATAAAAGTATCAGGCAACTTTTCGAAATTTTTGTTAATAAAATTTAATACTATTTATAAAAAACCTAAAAATTTGCATAAATTTGCAGCGCCACCTAGCGGTGCAGAATTATTTTAACAAAATTTCGCCTGATAGTTATGTTGCCCCATCTTATCATATAAAAAAACTTTCATGTGATTAGATTCAAAACTGTAAAAGCCTTAGGGTTTTAAGCGCAACCAAGTTTTTTTTGTTGTTAACTAGTATTAACTAATATTAAATAGCGAAAAAAAAAAATTTTCTCACCTGTCATGTAGAATAGCATCTTAGGCACCTATATGCCAAATTTTAGCCAAAATCAAACAATTTTGAAACGCTGAGAGTGATAAATCGAAGAGTTGTCCGAAAATGGTGTACCCCCCCCTTAATCTAAATTTTAATAGCCCACACCCCCCCCCCCCCCCCCCCCCCAATCTGATGAAATATCACATCAATATTTAATAACCTAGTTTAAAATTAGTCAGAAGGGGTTCTATTGTGTTTAAGAACGATAGACTGACTGATAGGGACGTCGGCGTTTGAATTATCTTTCCCAAATTTAGCACATGCTTTGGGCTCTGCCCACCTATTTACTTTGTAAGGTACATTTATTTGTAACAGGGTAAAAATTAAACATTGAAACCTACACGTTACGCTGTGGTTGCTTCTGAACCGAAACTAACGAAGCAGTGTCAAGTGTCTCAACCTCAAGGGCACCCATATAAATAATTAGTTAGGGCTTACATGTGAATGTAGCTATAGGGGGGTTGATTAAACGAACAAGCGAATTAATGAGGATATTGGTGTTTCTTATTATAATTTTCAATCTCTCTTGGTTCCCGCATTCTCATATAATAAACACACTGGGGTTGCTTTTCCATGTTTTTTCATTCTTAATTTCCTAATATTGCTCCCGCACTTGTTTGCAATCCCTCACCATTTCTTACTATTGGATACGGTGGGTATATAATATGCGTGTATCTCACCATTTCTTACTATTGGATACGGTGGGTATATAATATGCGTGTATCTTACCATTTCTTACTATTGGATACGGTGGGTATATAATATGCGTGTATCTTACCATTTCTTACTATTGGATACGGTGGGTATATAATATGCGTGTATCTTACCATTTCTTACTATTGGATACGGTGGGTATATAATATGCGTGTATCTTACCATTTCTTACTATTGGATACGGTGGGTATATAATATGCGTGTATCTCACCATTTCTTACTATTGGATACGGTGGGTATATAATATGCGTGTATCTCACCATTTCTTACTATTGGATACGGTGGGTATATAATATGCGTGTATCTTACCATTTCTTACTATTGGATACGGTGGGTATATAATATGCGTGTATCTCACCATTTCTTACTATTGGATACGGTGGGTATATAATATGCGTGTATCTTACCATTTCTTACTATTGGATACGGTGGGTATATAATATGCGTGTATCTTACCATTTCTTACTATTGGATACGGTGGGTATATAATATGCGTGTATCTTACCATTTCTTACTATTGGATACGGTGGGTATATAATATGCGTGTATCTTACCATTTCTTACTATTGGATACGGTGGGTATATAATATGCGTGTATCTCACCATTTCTTACTATTGGATACGGTGGGTATATAATATGCGTGTATCTCACCATTTCTTACTATTGGATACGGTGGGTATATAATATGCGTGTATCTCACCATTTCTTACTATTGGATACGGTGGGTATATAATATGCGTGTATCTCACCATTTCTTACTATTGGATACGGTGGGTATATAATATGCGTGTATCTCACCATTTCTTACTATTGGATACGGTGGGTATATAATATGCGTGTATCTCACCATTTCTTACTATTGGATACGGTGGGTATATAATATGCGTGTATCTTACCATTTCTTACTATTGGATACGGTGGGTATATAATATGCGTGTATCTTACCATTTCTTACTATTGGATACGGTGGGTATATAATATGCGTGTATCTCACCATTTCTTACTATTGGATACGGTGGGTATATAATATGCGTGTATCTCACCATTTCTTACTATTGGATACGGTGGGTATATAATATGCGTGTATCTCACCATTTCTTACTATTGGATACGGTGGGTATATAATATGCGTGTATCTCACCATTTCTTACTATTGGATACGGTGGGTATATAATATGCGTGTATCTCACCATTTCTTACTATTGGATACGGTGGGTATATAATATGCGTGTATCTTACCATTTCTTACTATTGGATACGGTGGGTATATAATATGCGTGTATCTTACCATTTCTTACTATTGGATACGGTGGGTATATAATATGCGTGTATCTTACCATTTCTTACTATTGGATACGGTGGGTATATAATATGCGTGTATCTTACCATTTCTTACTATTGGATACGGTGGGTATATAATATGCGTGTATCTTACCATTTCTTACTATTGGATACGGTGGGTATATAATATGCGTGTATCTCACCATTTCTTACTATTGGATACGGTGGGTATATAATATGCGTGTATCTCACCATTTCTTACTATTGGATACGGTGGGTATATAATATGCGTGTATCTCACCATTTCTTACTATTGGATACGGTGGGTATATAATATGCGTGTATCTCACCATTTCTTACTATTGGATACGGTGGGTATATAATATGCGTGTATCTTACCATTTCTTACTATTGGATACGGTGGGTATATAATATGCGTGTATCTTACCATTTCTTACTATTGGATACGGTGGGTATATAATATGCGTGTATCTTACCATTTCTTACTATTGGATACGGTGGGTATATAATATGCGTGTATCTTACCATTTCTTACTATTGGATACGGTGGGTATATAATATGCGTGTATCTTACCATTTCTTACTATTGGATACGGTGGGTATATAATATGCGTGTATCTTACCATTTCTTACTATTGGATACGGTGGGTATATAATATGCGTGTATCTTACCATTTCTTACTATTGGATACGGTGGGTATATAATATGCGTGTATCTCACCATTTCTTACTATTGGATACGGTGGGTATATAATATGCGTGTATCTCACCATTTCTTACTATTGGATACGGTGGGTATATAATATGCGTGTATCTCACCATTTCTTACTATTGGATACGGTGGGTATATAATATGCGTGTATCTTACCATTTCTTACTATTGGATACGGTGGGTATATAATATGCGTGTATCTTACCATTTCTTACTATTGGATACGGTGGGTATATAATATGCGTGTATCTTACCATTTCTTACTATTGGATACGGTGGGTATATAATATGCGTGTATCTTACCATTTCTTACTATTGGATACGGTGGGTATATAATATGCGTGTATCTTACCATTTCTTACTATTGGATACGGTGGGTATATAATATGCGTGTATCTTACCATTTCTTACTATTGGATACGGTGGGTATATAATATGCGTGTATCTTACCATTTCTTACTATTGGATACGGTGGGTATATAATATGCGTGTATCTTACCATTTCTTACTATTGGATACGGTGGGTATATAATATGCGTGTATCTCACCATTTCTTACTATTGGATACGGTGGGTATATAATATGCGTGTATCTCACCATTTCTTACTATTGGATACGGTGGGTATATAATATGCGTGTATCTTACCATTTCTTACTATTGGATACGGTGGGTATATAATATGCGTGTATCTTACCATTTCTTACTATTGGATACGGTGGGTATATAATATGCGTGTATCTTACCATTTCTTACTATTGGATACGGTGGGTATATAATATGCGTGTATCTTACCATTTCTTACTATTGGATACGGTGGGTATATAATATGCGTGTATCTTACCATTTCTTACTATTGGATACGGTGGGTATATAATATGCGTGTATCTCACCATTTCTTACTATTGGATACGGTGGGTATATAATATGCGTGTATCTTACCATTTCTTACTATTGGATACGGTGGGTATATAATATGCGTGTATCTCACCATTTCTTACTATTGGATACGGTGGGTATATAATATGCGTGTATCTCACCATTTCTTACTATTGGATACGGTGGGTATATAATATGCGTGTATCTCACCATTTCTTACTATTGGATACGGTGGGTATATAATATGCGTGTATCTTACCATTTCTTACTATTGGATACGGTGGGTATATAATATGCGTGTATCTTACCATTTCTTACTATTGGATACGGTGGGTATATAATATGCGTGTATCTCACCATTTCTTACTATTGGATACGGTGGGTATATAATATGCGTGTATCTTACCATTTCTTACTATTGGATACGGTGGGTATATAATATGCGTGTATCTTACCATTTCTTACTATTGGATACGGTGGGTATATAATATGCGTGTATCTTACCATTTCTTACTATTGGATACGGTGGGTATATAATATGCGTGTATCTTACCATTTCTTACTATTGGATACGGTGGGTATATAATATGCGTGTATCTTACCATTTCTTACTATTGGATACGGTGGGTATATAATATGCGTGTATCTTACCATTTCTTACTATTGGATACGGTGGGTATATAATATGCGTGTATCTTACCATTTCTTACTATTGGATACGGTGGGTATATAATATGCGTGTATCTCACCATTTCTTACTATTGGATACGGTGGGTATATAATATGCGTGTATCTCACCATTTCTTACTATTGGATACGGTGGGTATATAATATGCGTGTATCTTACCATTTCTTACTATTGGATACGGTGGGTATATAATATGCGTGTATCTTACCATTTCTTACTATTGGATACGGTGGGTATATAATATGCGTGTATCTTACCATTTCTTACTATTGGATACGGTGGGTATATAATATGCGTGTATCTTACCATTTCTTACTATTGGATACGGTGGGTATATAATATGCGTGTATCTTACCATTTCTTACTATTGGATACGGTGGGTATATAATATGCGTGTATCTTACCATTTCTTACTATTGGATACGGTGGGTATATAATATGCGTGTATCTTACCATTTCTTACTATTGGATACGGTGGGTATATAATATGCGTGTATCTTACCATTTCTTACTATTGGATACGGTGGGTATATAATATGCGTGTATCTCACCATTTCTTACTATTGGATACGGTGGGTATATAATATGCGTGTATCTTACCATTTCTTACTATTGGATACGGTGGGTATATAATATGCGTGTATCTTACCATTTCTTACTATTGGATACGGTGGGTATATAATATGCGTGTATCTTACCATTTCTTACTATTGGATACGGTGGGTATATAATATGCGTGTATCTCACCATTTCTTACTATTGGATACGGTGGGTATATAATATGCGTGTATCTCACCATTTCTTACTATTGGATACGGTGGGTATATAATATGCGTGTATCTCACCATTTCTTACTATTGGATACGGTGGGTATATAATATGCGTGTATCTCACCATTTCTTACTATTGGATACGGTGGGTATATAATATGCGTGTATCTTACCATTTCTTACTATTGG
>JAUCBJ010000855.1:0-16884 GCA_032718475.1 Nemertoderma westbladi | reverse complement strand
GTGTGGATCCTGCACCTGCCTTCAAATCACTTGATGGCGATGCCTTTCTTCTACGCCATAATATAAGACTGGAAATAGGTAATCCCAAGAATGTAAACAAGAACCCAGTAGCGGAACATGCCATTGGTGAATTAAAACGGGAGCTACTCCGTCACCAGCCTGCAGGTGGCCCCCTTCTCTGCTGTCGTATTAGCAGTATGCACTGCTCGCGTAAACGCCCTCCTGCGATCATCTGGTCTCTCTGCTCGTGAGATTCCATTCGCCCGCGATCAAAACACGGGTGATCAAATCCCAGTCAGTGACGTATCACTCTCCATCACTCAACGTCAACGCCGCGATGAAAACCACGATGCCAGTGCTCGTTCCAAAACACCTAGACCTCGTTTGTTACTCTCTTCACCCCCCCATTAGGGTAGGTGATCTTGTCTACCTCCGAAGTGATGATAATAAGTGACATGCTCGTTCTCCGTTTGTCATGATTGATTCTGGCACAGTTACTGTACCAGTAGTATCTATGCCTTATTTACGAGTGTCGTTTATTTGCTTATTTTAGGTGTTGCGTCATTGGTCCACCCCCACCCCCCCCCCCCCCCCCTTTTTTATTTTTACAAATTGATAGAACGGAATCTAAGCGAAGACAAAAGAAGTTGCTCCACCCGGTTGGGTAGCACCCACCATTCCCATTCAGGCTGTGCCGTAGGTCAGGACCGACCCTTCACCTTACTGTGGTTTTTGTACATCATTGCCTACGGCTTGTTGTGCGTGTGTCATTCATATTACCCATTCATTATAGGAAGGGAACAAACACCTCGAAAAATACAGCTTGCCAACACATTGTTACTATCATTCATATTACCGCAGTACCGTGCAGCCGTGTTTGTGCTGCATACCTATCTGTCCCATTATACTGTTATATGAGTTGTGATACATCTACGTTTGTCTTTGTTGCTGTTCATACACCGGCTTGTTCTTTACCTTGGCGCTGTGTTCACCATGGTACAACATGACAACAAACCGCGCGCGGGTAGACGAATCCACACATGTTGGGTTGGTGATAGTCAGTTAGGATGATAAGAAGCCTAATGGGACTACCGGTATACAGTATGTCTACTAAGTAAGTTCCTTTACAGGGTTCTTCTACGTTCTACTGATTAGTCGGGTGGACACTGTACAATTAATACTGCTATGGCGACTGTAACTAATCGAACATTCATCAAGATAGATTGACATTCGCTAACCTTACTACTTCTACAACATCTTCAGAGTCAGGACATTTGCTAGTTCCACCGTCCTTCAGTTTTTGTTCAAAACAAGGCGGCATATCTTCATTGGGGAAGCCATTGTAGGGGTATTCGGCTTCAGGGTCGTTATACGCTGTACTCACTGTGTATATTCCCATAGTCCAACAGTAGTCCTCTGAAATTAATAAAATAATTAATTGTATATGTCTGGCATGGCATGCGTACATGAAAGAAAGTCAATAGGAGAGAAGTCTTCATGTATTGTGAAATGTCAACAAGTGAAATGTCTGCATGAAATGTAGTTTCTCTTTCTATATAAAGCCAAAATGAGTACTACAGGACCGACCTACCTGCAAAATCCTTAGATATTTTAACGTTTCCATGACAACGGATATGATGACCTGTGTAACTGCGAATAGTGGCGACGACCCCAAACATACAGAGAAGGGAAAACACAAAACTCCTGTTGAGTTTGTCCCATCCGTCGTCAATAGTAACGCCTAGTATTTAGAATAATAATAATTTTAGTTTATTGTTAAGTTAATGTTTCTAAATACTATTGAACAAACTTTAACGTATATTAATGAAACCCGTGTTTATATGTTTATCCTCGTTTATTTGATTTTTATACATTATAAACATCCTTTTCACTCACATACTTTTCCTCCCTATTGTTTGTTACTGTCGTCTTACTTAGTCGATTTCATGAAATCATATTCCAGAAATTTAACTGTAATACAGTAATACATTCGGTGGCTGAGGTTATTGTGTATAGGAAGGAATATCAAGAATAGTCCTTGTTTATAGAAAAAATATATGAGTGTTCAGCTCATTGTAGTGTAACAGTATAATGGCCGGAAAAGTTAAGATAGATGGATGTCTTAAAAGGACCTGAAAAGCGGAGCAAAAAATGACAAGCGCAAAGATTCCTTTAAATTAATTTCATCATTGTTCTCAGACTTGCAGTAATTTTTGTGTTTCTTTTTTATTATTTACTAGTACGAACCAACTTTCAAACTCGATGCATAAATATTCTCCAGTGGCCCCAAATATAGAATGTATACAAAAACACAAACAAATGTAATAAGCAAATACGATGTAACAATTAATAATCATTATTAATAAATACAGTACCTTTACCCCATGGTGCGATATTTTTAGTGAGTTTTCCGAGATCCTGTAATAACATTGTTGTTGCTTCACAACATATTATTTATTCGAACTCAGTAACGTAAAACTATCTTACAAACAACATTTACCACGGTTTGAATAAATCGACAATATTATACAGAAAAGCTAACTTAGTTTTAAATAATATTCAATGTTAATCAAAATTTAATTACCCAGATAATGACATCCTGCTTATAACAACTACTGTGTACGAAACAAATTAAAATATTCTAATGTTCTGCTACAAATTATTGTCTATAGGGCTAATAAGCAACGTTTTACTGTAGTTATTAATTCCAAGTTGTGTATTGGTTATTTTCTTCGCTTTGGAACAAGTTACATAATAGCCCACAAGCAATCAATCATTCGGACCATTAATGTCAGTACAGATTTGTTCCGAAAGTAATATTTCCTTCGAATAACAGTGCGTTTTATTCAGAACAAAAGATATAAAGGATTATTCGTACCTAGTCACACCATTAGGCTATACGTGGTACTACAACTATCCAAACAGGTGAAAGTGGAGTAGAAGTATAGAAGCACCTTGCGAAATGAAAAGCTGGTCATTACCGTTCACTTTGGAAATGGCAGAATGGCTGCGGCGCAGGGAATTTAAAAATGCACCTATTAAGAACCACTAAGAACCACTGCCACCGGTGTTAAAATCCGAAGAACTACTACTGTATATCATTGTATTCCATTCCATGGACTATTGGGCAATGACACCTTTACTCACCTTTACTCGTACATTGATAAACGGTGGATTTGGTAATTATTTTCTTTTTGTGGAAAACAATTGCAGCTGCAAAGTTGATTTCTTATTTCCAAGAGATTTACTCAGAACAACTGCATGAAATTTTGGTTTGATTTTAGAGTCAGTTTATATAAAATGACGCAGTTTGGAGTAGAACAACTTCATGGTTACTAGTCGAGGATGGTTGACGATTATTGCGAGCTACTAGTGGATATAACTTCGCATGGTAAGCCTAAAGGAGTTATCGGTACAACGCAGTCGCAAGTGCGGCAGCATTACATCGCGCAGTATTTACACAGACTCAATCATAAATCTATCGAATCTAAGTCTGTTTGTATTTTCTGGGCCCTCATTCACTAAACCTTGCAGCAACATTGTATGAAAAGGGGAGATTAACACGAGACTATTGCTGTACAAATTATCTCACTAAGGCACAAAATGAGTCCCGGCTCAATCAGACTACGTTGTTCAATAATGTGAGACGGGAAGTAAATGAGGGGAAAAAATGTAGTGGGAACTTGAAGCAAATCCCTTCTCGACGAATTAATATTTATTCTCAATGTTACTACTACTACTACCAAGTCGAGCGAACTCGGACAGTGGGAATGAGATCCTTCCAGGCTTCCCGGTTCTCCATAGTTGTCGCAATTTCGTTTCTCCCAAGTTCAGTATCCCTTTCAAGTTGATCTATATATGTTATGGCCGGTCGTCCACGACTACGCTTTCCATGAGTTGGTTGCCAGAGAAGTAGATCTGGTATGACCTCGTCTTTACTTCGCCAGCAGTGCCCACTGAATCTTAATCTGCGTTCACGGAGCGTGGTTGATACAGGTGGTATTGTACCGTAAAGCTCGGCATTTGTCATGTGTTGTCTCCAGCTGATGTTTAGGGCTGCCCTTAGTAGTCTTATGTAGCAACCATCAATTCGTTGTTCAAGCGATTTAGTCAGTGTCCAGGTCTCACCCCCGTACAAAAATACACTTTCCACTGTGGCTCGAAAGAACTTAGTCTTCAGGTCCCTGGGGAGATCTGATTTCCAGATGGTATCCATTTTTGATAGAACTGCACAAGCCTTTGCTTTCCTAACTTCTATGTCCTTTTTTTTTGCTACTCTCTATCCATGATCCTAGGTACTGGAAGTCGTCAACCTTCCTTAGTTGATTCTTATCAATGGTTGTCAAGTTTCCCTCAACATTAAAAGTCATGAATTCGGTCTTGGTAGCATTTATATGCAATCCAACCTCCTTAGCAGCCCTCTCCACTTTATTCAGTAGAAGCTGTGCATCTTCTAGCGTATTAGAGAGCAGGGCAATGTCATCCGCGAAGTCGGTGTCTGTGACTGTAGTTGCCGGATATCTACTACTTCTGCGTTCTTGAAGTGTGAATCCCAGATCTTCACCCTTTGTGGCCGTCCTCATTGCGTAATCCAGTACAATTACAAATAGTAATGGTGCTATTGTGTTACCTTGCAGTACGCCAGCCAGGATTGAGAAAAACTCAAGTTTCACCATCTGGTGAGAGTACCTGTGCTTCTGTGTCTCAATATAACAATCCAATGCCAGCAACGATTACTTCTGGTATTCCATAAGCTCTTAGTATTTCAAGCATTTTACCTTTATGGATGCAGTCGAATGCCTTCTTGAAGTTCACAAAAGTCATGACTGCGGGGAGATTCTTTGACTTAATTCCTTCAATCAGTCTCCGTAGTTGCTTGTCCTGGGTTTGCTGGCTCTCAAACTGAGTCTGATCTCTGCAGTCACAATTCTGTGGTCCGAACCAATTAGGTTGAACGAGCTGTATGCCTCGCAGTTGATCGTGCTGTTTCTCCACTTTTTGTTTATAAGGATGTAATCCAGTTGTGCTTTGGTTCCATTAGGGTATTGAAAGGTCCATAGCTTCCCCTTACTCTTTTCGAATGTGGTGTTTGTTGGTATCAATTCACATTCTTTCCATTAGGTCTAAAAGTAAGTGCCCATTTCTATTAGAACTGGTGTTATATGTGTAACCCTTGATGTCTTCTGGGCCAATTTGAGCATTAAGGTCACCAGCAATGACTTTAACATTGTGTTTCGGAATGTCCTTTATAAGTCTAGTCAGATTAAAACTTGACTGCTTGATCTGGCTCTGATGCATTGGTTGGACTGTAGCAACATACAACTGTTGTCTTGGGATTCCCATCAAATGTTGCGATCATAACTCTGGAATTTATAGATTCGAAGTTGTTTAGGGTCCTAAGTGCAAAAGGACTTAGCAGAATTCCTACTCCTCCAATTGATGGTTGTTTCTTACTGCTGAGCTTGTTACTAACGTCCATTCATTTCTAATGTCATTGTACTTCATGGCAGTGTCTTCATGACAAATCCGATGTTCTTGGATGCAGATGATGTCGATGTTATATTCCATTGCCAGAGCAACCATGTCACCCTGTTTGTTATGTGCTTTCAGCGTGCGTGCGTTCACTGTAGCAATCTTTAGTGTGTTTTTTACATTTCAGCAGGTTGGTTCTTCTTTCTTCTCTGTCTTCTGTTCCAGTAGCCGATTTATCGACCCCAGACTGGTGTACCACTGAGGGACGCGGTCCGTGTTGACCCGGGCGACGACCGAGCCGGTATTTCTCCTGGAGGGTTCTCATGCTCATATCTTTCAGTTGCGAGAGTAAACCGCTTGTGGTCGCAACTCCTACAAGCGTCTTCGCAGTAGGTCGCCGTTGGTTGATTGCCTTCCGCCGACCTTGTCAGCATGTCTAGCCGTTGGTTGATTACCTTCCGCCTATATCCATGGCCTACAGCCCTGCTGCCGACTGTAGGGGTCCTTTTGTTACACCCTGAACCAAATGTACCTCCTGGGTTAGCTTAACTAACACTGGTAGAGGAGCATCTAGTATAGACAGAGCGGGGCGTGTATCATCTCTATTGCAGATGCGTACTCAAGCCTTTGCCTTCAATGCCCTAGGCGCTATAGCCCTCAATGACTTATTTAGTTGAGGTTTAGTCTTTTAGTCGAAGTTTAGTTCTCAATGTTAAATTATCAATTTAGGGAAATTAGCAGGTTACGAGCTGCGTGCGACGTTATTATGACCAAAAATTAAAATTCGAGCACGTTAAGTAAAAAAAAACCTTACTGGTAGGTGTGTTAGTACCAAAGTATGTAAAAACCTAATTGGTAGGTTTCGCCCCGCAGCTGAAGGCATTCTCAGGAGGCCAAGCCAGAAAATGTAGAAATAAATTCACAAAGAGTGACGGAACGGATATTGAAATGAAGAGAGGTCTGTAGGTAACTAACCACTGGAAATCAGCACCACAAACTTCAGCCAATCGCGTTTCTGTTTGTTGATAAAGGGCTGGCGTGTTTGAATGTAATATATTAAGACTGGCCGCAATGAGTGTCTAGAAATTACTTTGAAATATTTAAACAAATCCCACTGCGTGTGCACCTGAGTCTTACAAACGCGGTGTTCCATCGCGTCCATCGCGCCATCGGTATATTCCATCGCATGTTTAACGCCAGTAAGGGTGGGGATGGTTCCCAAATCTATACCGCGCTATTGGGCATGCTAAGAATATTCTTACTAATAACCAATATACTGATGCTGTGATCGAGCATGAGCTAGCCGCAGTTTCAGCCGCTAGGGGGCGTGTAAGTAGTGGTTCTGGGGGCGAGGCACCAACAGCTGTCCCCACCGAGGTCATTGACCCGGTCGACAAGGCAGCTGCTGATGATTCAAAGCCCATTATCTATAAGTTTGTGTTATCGGGCAACCTGTTGTTCGAAAGTTACCTGGACTAATACTAGGTCTTGCAAATGGCCACTTCGATTCGTTTTCACTACATCTAAACTGCGCCAGTCACTCACATCTCTAAAACATCCCGTCCCGGATATCCTTGCATCTAATGTCGTTTATTCTTTCTCTTGTCCCTCTTGTAAGGGGGAATGTGTTGGACACACCATCCAACACTTGTTTGAACGCGTTAGACAGCACCAGGATGGGACAGCCAATGATGGGAGCGAACTCAGCGAACAGGGTAAGACTGTGCACAACCACATCATGACGCACCGCGGCGAGCGACTGACTGGCGTGAATTAGACTGACTGGCGTGAATTATTTAAACATTTCAAAGTAATTGCTAGACACCCATATTGCGGCCAGTCTTGCAAAAGCTTGAAATTCATTACATTCAAACACGCAAGCCCTTTACATTTAAAAGTTTGTAGTTCATTTGCCCCATCATCATAAACATATACAGAACACAATAAATGAAAACAAGTAAGTTGGTGCCAGTTCCCAAGAAGGGCAACCTAACACTATACAATATATGTCTGGCTGTTGTCGTTGCTCACTTCTTCTAGGCCTTTTTGGTTCAGTTTCTCGATCACGTATGTTCAGCATACTTTCATTCTATGGGATTCCTGAGGAAATTATTGCAGTTATATGATCAGTTTATGATGGTTCGACGACATTTGTGTATATAGCGCGCTGAAGGTTACAAAGATCCATTCTACGTTTAATGGCCACCAGGGTGACACACTTGAACATGTTTTCGAACAAACACAAAGCTACTTGGGATCATGGATCCGAAAGTCCGGTAAAACCCTCTGAATACGAAAGGGAAAAAGGCATGGGCAGCATTGAATGGGCTGTCCAGGATTTGGAAGTCACATAGAATACATCGGAAACTTAGGGTTTGATTATTTAGAGCAGCAATAGAACCAGTATCCAAAACCAGCATGGTGAGCCAGATATGGAAATCCATTCTGGGCTCTAACTGGTGAGGACACCAAATCTGTAGGGCACTTTCACACGAATACTACTTCGGGTTGACTGGGTCAAGTAAAATGCACTTTTCGTAGATTTCGTCAGTTTGTGAGAGTTCGTAATCGTACAAATCGATTCCTGAGTGTATCTCGAGTTGAATATCGACCTCCCTAATTTCACTGTAACTCTGAGTTCGGCCAGGGAACCTGTTGTAGGAAAAACCTGTTGAGCGATATGGATGGACCCCAGAGGAAGTGTCATGAGTAAAATAATGGTTTTGTGATTTGCGATGTTATTGTTTTTTGATATCAACCATCTTATGTACCTCTCCAATTCACCAATAAAGTTATCTCAACTACGTTGAGGACAACGTACTAACCAATAACTCCTCAATAAGTCAAATACACCGTTTGGGCAAGGAAGTATACACCCAATATCGACAACTTAAATACACCAATAAACCCAACATCTGGTTAATCTACCGTTAGCACGTCACAATCTCTACACTAAATTAAGGCAATCCAGACCTGTAAAGGCGCATAGTTCATTGTCCTTTCTTACTGTACAACTTCAACCTCCTACCTAATATTGCACATGAGTGGGCCCTTAGTTGGGATCAATACGCAGTATCTAGTCAGCCTCAACATTCTATATTGTTTGCTCACACACCGTCAATGTATCCCATTGGGCTCACCTTCCCTTAATTACTATATCACGCCAATCTCACTCTATAGCCAATACTACATCCTCGGTTATTACCCATGTAATAACATCATATATTGGTTTCAATATTATCACACACATGCACGGGTCTACAAACAGACCATTTACAGGATTGCAGGTGTCTCATTTGTCCCCCCAAGCTCGACACTCGACACAATCCATCTCCGATTTGCAGGACCGGTAAATTGTTTAGGTTTCCGCCATGAGGACCAGCCTGTACAGAATCGTATGTTTTGGCGACCTCATGGAGTGAATAAGCATGGTGGACAGCCCGTGACTTACTTGAGGCGCCTCTTAAAGGGCACTGACATTGAGGATGTGGATAATCTCGCGAATGTTACGGGTGATAGGGAGTTGTGGCGACGCAATTTTGTTAAGCCGGGCTAGCAATTGCAATACAGCTGCAATGTACAGTAGTATGCCGATTATAGATAGATGGATAGTGTCGGCTAATGTTTGAAAGCTGATAACTCAGCCAATCATTGATTAAATTAAACCGAACTTGGTACAAATAGTATATGAAGAGTCTGTAATGAAATTTGCGTAGGGAGACTCAGCAGTTTTCTTAAGTTTCCCACTAGAGGGCGACTAGGCAACGGAACGGTTGAAATACACGTTGGTTGGTTCAACGGAACGGTTGGTACACGTGCTAAGCTTTCTCACCCTGCCCGAACCCGAAGACCCGAAGGCCACACGAACATGTGGTGTACTGCCTTCGCACTTATGACAATAATGTACACTTCATTACGCTTAGTATACTAAAACAAAATAAATATCACTTCTTTGACAATTTACATCAATATATATCATTACTTTTATTTTCCTTACAATAATGCTAAATATCTTTATTTAATTAATTGGTATGCGTAATGTTAGTTTTAAGGTAGTATAAGTCTTAGATACAATATAAGTATTGTCCTCGCAGATTAATATTCCTCCCACCACCAAGTATAGATACAAACGGTTGTGTAAACCATAAAGGTAAAGTGCATTAGATACAATTCTCTTTGTGATCGCAATCATCAATAAACAATTGTTCGTTTTTCATTTTCTTTGACAGTTTCAGCATAATATCCTCCATAACTCTCGGTTTGGTGTGAGTTGCTAAGAGTATAAGAATAGCACGACCGGAAGTTCCAACACGTTCGAATAAACGTTGATTCGTCCTTTGGTTTTCGAGAAGCGACACTTTGAGAAACTTGCGGTAGGCGAAGTTACAACTGCAGTAGGAAAAGGGGGCGATGATAGCGCTGATAATGTTGGTAAAGATGACCATTACATTGGCGAACCATTGGAAAAGGAATAAGTACTGATTGATAACGTTGGGAGCGAGGACACACATTAAACGCTCTTGTTCCAAACCTGACGCTCCCCAAACTTTCACTTCACACGCCACCATCTTGGGGAACAATCTGTCTCTTACAAACTCCTGTTTCTGGTCATTACCCGTATAGGAAACCCAATCTAAAGAAATAATGTGTAACAAATGATTTAACACAACAATATTGTTGTTTGAAAATAGTTAAGATAACAAAGAAATCTCATAATATAATAGAGTAAGTTAAAACTTTCATTCATTTAAACATTTCTAAGGAACCTGAAATATTTTTAATTAAAGTGACCATTTATTGATCGTGTGGAACATAATCTCAAATACAATTTAACGTGGCATAGTTTGCAATTAATGTTGACAATTACGTAATTAAACTAGCAAATGTGTACCAGAAGTATGAAATTATGCGTCACAAAAAAGTAATTGTTTGACAGATGTAATTTCATGTTGAAATAGCCATAAAAAATGTTGCTGAATGAGTATTAAAAAGATTAAGATTAAATTGTAACAGTTTCCGGTAACTGTAACTAACTTACCTTTTCCATAGGTATACCAGTTTCCTTGTTTGAACATCAATCCTGTCCACCAGAATATCAATAGAGACATAAACAGGTAGAGAATCTTGTGGGAAATGATAGCGATGGGTAGTTTGTGACGTTTAGCGAACCCGGTGTATGATCGGGAACTTATAAACGAAAAGAATGTGATGGCCAGCCAGTTTGTGATCTAGGAGATACGATATGCTTGGGGTTAGGAATAAAGATATCTGATATAATAACTCTTAGAATTAATTTAATAATAATAGGCTTAAATGGCAAGTTCAAGTTCATGGTCTGAATGAATTGATCTTACGAACGAAAGAGTGTAGAACAAATAAAGACTTTGCAACATGCACAGTTATGTATGTATTATATGTAGTTTTAATTCTACGAATGCAATGCGTTTTCATATTAAATATGCACATTATTATAATTGTTTAAATGAAAGCGAATGATATTATATATATATATGTTTCATAGTCACTGTAAATACTTCTTTATCGTGGAGCGAGTTACAATATAAGTGCAATAAAATATAAATACCAACATACAGATTCTCACCTTATTTAGAGTTTTATCCTGCGTCGCCTCATCTTCTATCACACCGTGTACCAATCCGCAAACTTTCTTCACTTCAGTCAGATAACTTTTATGAATGAGATAAGGTAAGTAGAAACCACAGGCAGTTAGCCAAAAGAAGAACGGGACCCATTGGTACCAAAGGTGGTACAATCTAAACCGGTATGCATTAAAATTAGTGTTATTACATATATTGTGGTTAATCTGGTAGGCTCCGAGTCTGGTGACTGGGGCAACCTCTGGGTTGATTCTCTAAGAATACAACCATTGACAGCGAACAATGAAAAGTAAAATTTATTATGATGTTCTTAAATCTTAACAAAATTTACAACTGCGGTGAATGGATTACCAATCACTATTTTATTAAATTCGTGAAAAACTTATTAATTAGTTACGCTTATTAGTTGTGCTAACCAGTTTTGTTAATTAGTTATGCTTATGCATGAAATACATATTAGATTACCAATAAATTGGTGTTAATTAACTAGTAGTCGAAATCCTGCCACGCAGGAATCACCTTGCAGGAACAACTTCTACGATTCACTAAACGCTTCAACCGAGGATCGCCCAGGAAATCCATTGCAGTCAAAAATTCTGAGAACAGCCATTAACCAACACAATACAGGTAAGTACATTAATATTATTGGTATCGTTTATCATTTTTCCCACCTTTTTTTATCAACAACGTCATCGGGATGGGGGCAATTGTGAACTTTGCCATTTTTAAGCTTCTGGCCGATACAAGGCGGCATATCTTCGTTGGGAAACCCATTATAAGGGTACTTGGCGTCAGGATCATTATACGCAGTACTCAGTGTGTATATACCCATAGTCCAACAGTAGTCCTCTACAACAAATAATAATCAAATTACCTATTGGTTGACAATAAGTAAATTGTTGTGGGGTGAATGACGGTGAATTAAGTATATAATGTAATAGCACAATATGATATGATAATATCATCATATTGTGCTATGACATTATACTTAATTGGGTGATAATAATTAATATAGTCCTATATGTTTGGCATTCCCAATGTAACTGATCATAAATATTTATTTAATCATGTAATAAAAAAATGTTATTAAAGCCTTGGGACACAGAACTGCACCTTTTTCCTACCTAATGCTGTTCTCCGCGATAGTCCTTATGAAATTATTAGAGCTTGTATGTCTGTACCACATTAAAACCAAACTAAAAAATACGAACCATTAACCACTATTAATTAATTATTAGAAGAATCATTTTCATTTTAATAACTATTTACATACTTGTGTGTAAAGTAGCACTTTATAATGTGATGATCCGAGTGGCTTTGTTACACGAACGAACGTTAGTGAGTGAGTGAAAATAAAGCCACGAGGATCAGAACACTGTAATAACTATTTACATAGTTGTGTGTAAAGTTGCACTTTACAGTGTGATGATCCGAGTGGTACGTTAGTGAGTGAGTGAAAATAAAGCCACGCGGATCAGAACACTGTAAAGTACTTTGCAACAAGTATGTATGTAGTTTTATTCCAAAATGTAAACATTACGAAACGATTGTACATATACATTATAAGTGATCTAAACTACACAAATTTATATTAGTTGCTGTATAAATAAATGTAAAAATGACATAAATTATGTTATAAATAAGTTAGCTTATATATATGGTGGCGTTTGGTGCCATGTTATAATAATATAGCTAGGCCCAACTGGTTATTAATAGCTATACCCCGCCTACCGGTAGGTAATGCATTAGGCCTATCTGGCTGTCAGGCAAATTTCCACCTATTGTTTACGTGGTACCAATGACGGCGTTAAGTAATGTCCCCTTAGTGGACATTACTTAACGCCGTCAGGGTTACCACTTAAACAATAACACCAAATACAATACTAAATGTACAGCCAACAGTACACCAATAGAATGCTGTAATGTCCTCTAAAGTTGTAAAGTGCTAAATAACAACTCACTGTTAATACTAACGGCGTTGAGTAATGTTACAATTTTGGAATAAAAATAATTTACACATGTTAGGACTACTAAACTTCCTATGTGGTGAAAAATTTAGATAAAGAAAAAGGCAGCTGTAAAAAAAGATTAACAGGTTCAAGAGGTCCTGTTGGCAGATTAGAGATATGTCAATATTAATATGTTAACTGTTCCTATAATAAATATATTATATTATATAATAATTACTATATTGGTCAAAAATTAACATATTGAAATAGGCAAAGCTTTTGTTGAACTAACCTGCGAAATCCTTAGATATTTTAACGTTTCCATGACAACGGATATAATGACCTGTGTAACTGCGAATAGTGGCGACGACCCCAAACATACAGAGAAGGGAAAACACAAAACTCCTGTTGAGTTTGTCCCATCCGTCGTCAATAGTAACGCCTGTTACGATACAAAAGTATAATTAACCAAATAATTGTTCGCGAACTTCGCGCAGTACGTGACCTCCATCTTGCAACATTGAACATACATAGTAAGGATCTACGGGATATTTATTAATACGTAATATATCAAACAATATTATCTCATCTGACTTTATTACATACATTTTTTGATCGTTCGTATTGAAAACACTCTTAACATCCAATTATATATATAGATTTTTCGAAACAATATAGTTTGTTTTCCATTGCAACAAAAACATTGCAAACCCCAATTTTATGTTTTAGCCTCCAACTGACATCAAAACCATGATTTTTGGTTTACATGGATCTGAGAATCTGAGATTATCAAAACTGTAACTTTGTATTTCTCTAAGTACCAAACATACCTTTCCCCCACGGGGAAATGCTCTTTGTAAGTTTTCCTAGATCTTGTAACAACATGTCCGTTTAAGCAGACCAACGTTATTCAAGTTATATAATTCATTGAAATATTATTTATCACAGTAAGAATTGTTAACAATCGAGAATAATAATTTCCAGCTAAAAAAAACGCTCTACTACTAAACGTGATTAATCAATGACATTAATACTTCACGTGATGAATTAACATTGGTTATGATTTAATTGGAAATTCTTATAATGATATTATCGTAATAATAATTTCAGATATAATTACCCATTCATTCTCCATGATACATAGAGAATTCAAGGACTGACTAATTCTAATTCACATTTATTAAGGGGCACAAAGAGTGGCAGCAGAATTCTCAAAATTCCAATATATTGAGATGGAGTTCGAATATTGAAATATTTATCACGATGGAAAGAACTAGCGCTATTTAACTAAATTGAAAAAATGCGCATATCTTAACGAGCGAGCGAGTAATAAAGTAATGTAATGTAATCTAATCTAATGTTATAAAGTTATGTAATAAAGTAATAATCTATTCTAATCTAATATAATAAAGTAATGTAATAAAGTAACGTAATAAAGTAACGTAATAAAATATGTAATGTAAAGGGACCAGTACCTACCCTCCTCTCTAATTTAATGAACCCTCGCGCGGGTTCAATTACCGAACCTTCAAAGTCTTTTGTGTTCTTGAGTAGATTATGTATTGTGAGATTATGTAGATATAGTAGTAGTAGTATCGGCATGCTGCATTGCAGCTGCATTTTTAAGAATGCTGTGCCGTCTTGTCGACAAAATTGCGCCGCCACAACTCCCTATCACCCATGACATTTGCTAGATCATCCGCATCTTCAAGGCCAGTGTCCTTTAAGATGCGTCTCAAGAAAGTCGTGGGCTCTCCACCATGCTTATTCACTCCATGAGGCTGCCAAAGTACAAGATTATGCACTGGCTGGTCCTCACGGCGAAAGCAATGTCCTGCAAAGCGGAGGCGATTGTGTTCTAGTGTCAAGCTTGGGGGAACCAATGAGACACCTCCAATGTTATATAGTGTCTGGTTGGAGATGTGTGCATTGTACTTCACACAATGAACCCGGCGTAGCATTCTTGTGAATGTGCCATCCAGAGATTTGGTGTCCTCAGCAGTTAGAGCCCAGCATGGACTCCCATAGAGGAGTACTGGAATTACTGCTGCTCTAAATAATCGGACCTTAAGTTTCCGATTAATTCTCGGTGACTTCCAAATCCTGGAAAGCCCATTCAATGCTGCCCATGCCTTTCCCTTACGTATTCGAAGGTCCTCACCTGACGTCCGGATCCATGATCCCAGGTAACAGAAGTCGTCCACATGCTCAAGCATACCATCCTTTGAGCTTATGCTCATCCGATCAGAGACTTGCTGAGAACTTTCAAAGTTAACTGTCAAAATTTTGGTCTTTCTGGAGTTAATAAAAAGACCAACACTAGAAGCAGCATGTTCTAATGAGCTGAGGAGCCGTTGGGCTCCCTCTAGTGATTCTGAGAGTACTCCTAAGTCATCAGCAAAGTCTAGATCAGTTAGGTACTTGGCAGGATTTCCTCGACTTCTGGAGCCAGTAGGTGGAGTTATCATCACCCCATCATCATTATGATGATCATAGGACATGCGTAGAACATAGTCAACCACAATTATGAACAAGAATGGTGCAAGTGTGTCTCCCTGAATGAATCCCCATAACACTTCAAATGGTTCTGTGTCACCGTCAACAGTAGACACAAATGTTGTTGAACCATCGTATACTGATCTGATTGCTGCAATAATTTCATCAGGAATCCCATATAATGAAAGTATGGTGAACACATGTGAGCGAGAGAATGAATCAAAGGCCTTGAAGAAGTCAACAAAGATAACAGCCAGATGCCTGTCTTTCTTTCTTTTCGACTCCACAGCTCATTAGAACAGGCTACTTCTAGTGTTGGTCTATTTGTTAACTCCAAAATTTTGACAGTTAACTTTGAAAGTCCTCAGCAAGTCTCTGACCGGATGAGCATAAGCTCAAAGGATGGTATGCTTGAGCACGTGGACGACTTCTGTTACCTGGGATCATGGATCCGGAAGTCAGGTGAGGATCCTTCGAATACGTGAGGGAAAGGCATGGGCAGCCTTGAATGGGCTTTCCAGGATTTGGAAGTCACCAGAATTAATCGGAAACTTAAGGTCCGATTATTTAGAGCAGCAGTAGTTCCAGTACTCCTCTACGGGAGTCCATGCTGGGCTCTAACTGGTGAGGACACCAAATCTCTGGATGGCACATTCACAAGAATGCTACGCCGGGTTCATTGTGTCAAGTACAATGCACACATCTCCAACCAGACACTATATAACATTGGAGGTGTCTCATTGGTTCCCCCAAGCTTGACACTAGAACAAAATCGCCTCTGCTTTGCAGGACATTGCTTTCGCCGTGAGGACCAGCCAGTGCATAATCTTGTACTTTGGCAGCCTCATGGAGTGAATAAGCATGGTGGACAGCCCATGACTTTCTTGAGACGCATCTTAAAGGACACTGGCCTTAAAGATGCGGATGATCTAGCAAATGTCATGGGTGATAGGGAGTTGTGGTGGTGCAATTTTGTTGACAAGCCGGCACAGCATTCTTAAAAATGCAGCTGCAATGCAGCATGCCGATCCTAGTAGTAGTAGTATCTGACGCAAATCCCATCTCGGTAAATTAATATCCCGCCTCAATGTTAAATATAAATTAAGGGAAAGGAGCAGGTTACAGTGACATGATGTTCTAACCAAAACAATAAACTAAAGTCAATAGAACAAACAGGTTACAACTTTATTTCGTAGAAGCAATCAGCTGCTATTTGTGACGATTTTCCCCTGGAGAGAGATGGATTTTGTTTGTGTCGAACCCCCCCCCCCCCCCCCCCCCCCCCCTCCCCTATAGGAGTAGATGGAACTCTTTGTTTTGTTGCAGCATATTGTTTCACGATCACGCCT